>JABFQM010003023.1:0-12987 GCA_022816865.1 Zelostemma sp. ZL-2020
ACAAGCCACCGCCCGATGCAATGCTACCACCGCTCCGTAATCGACGTCTTTTCGTCAACCCTCGTGTGTTACCGAGCCGAATTCGAGGGAAAAAATGCATCGTAAATCACGGAAAAGATTGCACGGGAACTTTTCTCTCTTTTTCCCCGCGGGCTGATGTACCGCCGAAGAGCTTACTAGGAATTTCAGGCCATTATTGCCGTTCTCGTAATTGTTTGATTACGGGCCCGCGGGGCCCGACGCTGCGGCGGCGGCGCGATTTCGAGGATTCCCGTCACAGCGCACGTGCTCGAGCGCGATGTAAACAAAAGAGATGACATTCACGATCGCTAATACTTCGATCGTCGCGCAAAAAACGCCGCGCTCACGTTTCGCAGGTGTAAACAACACCGGGCCCCGTCTCGGCGATGACGAACGGGCCCCGATGTTTTTAATAGCGATATAAATCCGCCGTTCATTCGACACCGTAAAACACTCAGCATTCGCGCTATCGACGAGATAACAAATTGTGCGAGCGAGCCGAAAGGGGAAAAAAAGGAGCTTCGAAGATGAAGAGCGTTCGAACGGTCGCGGACTCTGTAAATGGCGAAACGTCGGGGACTGTAATGTATGCACCCGTGGAAATAAAAATGCGTGTCGGAGTAAAAGGACACGATCGAGTACTTAAGGATTAAGTGGTAAGTCCCACCGCATCCGTTTCCCTTTTATCAGATCGTAAACCACGTGGCAACCGACACGCACCTTTACCACGTGTTTCCTCAAAACTCGATGGGAATTTATCCTCGAATTCCCCTCGTAGGAAAACCCGATTATCCCTAACGTTTCGAACGAATCGGGAAACAAAAAAAGTCCCCACTTTTTCCAGTGAAATATCACCGCGATAAATCCCGAGAAATTAATTCCTCGTTCCTTTTGTTCTTTCTCGTCCCGAGATATCCTCCCTCCCCCTCCAAACAAAACAAAAACGAAACCAACCCAAATCCGATTTCCATAAACCTCCGGACGAAGAAAGAGAGTCCAAAATAACCGCGACTTTTCGTCCGACTCGATTAATTTTTTGTCCCAGACCGGAATGCAAAAGTCGGGAGTCATTGACACCGCGACGCGATGCAACGCCTAATTTTATCTCAACCCCCCCCCCCCAGCGCCTCCTCCCGAAAACAAATAAAGAGCCGAAATAAGACCGAATAAAACCCGTTCCCGAGCGTCCTCGATCCGCTTTTCCCCGTTCGTTTTCAACCTCGCGCGCGGGAAAAAGTCCCCGAGATCCCCGAGTAACAGTAAGCGTCGAACGGAGCAAGAGCAGCGGCGGCGTCGGCCGAGACAAGGTGCGGAGGACTCCGCCGGTATATTGAACCCGGTGCCTCGGGGTCGTCGCACTCTCCGTCGGCGAGGTTCGGCCCGTGACGTCGCGCGATTCCGCGTTTTCCACCGGAAAGGAAAGGGCGAATCCCCTCCCGTTACGTCACTTCGCTTTTCTCATTTCCCCAGGTTCAAGGCCGATCCTTTTTTCCGCCGCACCCCTCGAAAAACGCCGCCTTCCAGGGATGTCACCTGTTCGACGCTGATCGAGTTATAAATAACGAGCGCGGATTATTTTTAACCGGGAGTCGGTGGGCGTGATGACGAAGAGTAACTCGGATCGGCGTGATCGAAGTCGCGTTCTCCGGGATTGGACGAGGCGATGAGGTCGCTGGAAGTGGCTAGCGGAGTTTGTTGACTCTCAGTTTCAGCGCGCCGGCTGACCATGACCTCGCCGAACGATCCGCGAAGTGGTACCGAGACGACTCTTACGTGCAACGACATAACGCCCTCCCCCTTGCCCCCCCCCCCCCCCCCGGATCGAGAAAAAAAGGACATTTCAGGAGCAACCGAAGATCTCGACGAGAAACAGTTTTCCGGGGTTAAAAATATCAATCTTCGAAAGCGAATCCGGGCCAGGGAATATCGATTAGTGGATCTGGGTCAAAGCTTACGTATGCGAAGCTCGAGAAAAAAAAAACGTGACGTTTCGTAAGCGTGGATCCGAGTTGGAACGACGAAGTGACGAAATTGGGTTTTTATTGATGGATTGTACTTGGGGGAGGGTGAATGAAAGATTGTTGCAGCGTGTTTAATTGAGTACGTGAATAAAAATGGAAGAGAGGGAACAAAGCATCTGCTCGATCTTAAATTTGTGAGTCCGAGGCGCACGTGACTAGACACGCGGCTTTTATGGCGTCGCGGAATAATATTTAGAAAAGCGGATACTGATAAATTTTTGATTGGATGAAGGGCATTGTTTTGTAACGCTTGGTATTTGTTTTTTATCTTTGTAACATTTTCGCAAGGTTTTGTATTTTGGTTTCCGGATTTATCGAGGTGAAAAGATTATTTGGAGTTGCAAAATTTATTTGATAACTTTGGCGATAAGTTTATCATAGATTGCCAAGGATTGAGAGAATCGTAGATATTATCTTCGGAAATTGAGAAATATTATAAATAATCAAGATAAAAATAGAAAACGTGATAAATTGTATTTTTCCATCTTCTGCGAATGTTGCAACTTTTTGTGAAATCTTATACATTTATCGAATATTTATAAATTCATTCAATTCATTTCCAATCAAAACTGCAATTTTATACAATATTCAGGTACAACAAATAACAAATTGTTCCAGATTTCCCAAAAATGTCCAACACTGACGGCAACCTCCCCCTCAAACATCAAACAACGTCGCAAAACACCAAAATTAAAGCGACGACATGAAACTAATTATTCATCCGAACAATAAATGATCTCGCATCTCAAAACAATTGAAACAGCGATAAAACTCGGCACAGCCGGTCATCGCATCGAACTCCGTAACGAGTCACGTGAATCACCCCTGCAGGGTTGAGCGCCCATTGAAAGCTCACGAGGGTGGAAATGAAAAAATGATTCTCCCTCAAAGAAGAGAGAAAAGGGACCGAAAGAGCCCTCGCGATCAGCGATACATTCTCACTTCAAACTCGTCAGGTGACGAGAAATAATTTTCCCAAAGAGTCACTCGAATCAACGAGTTTAAAAACAAAGAAGAAACAATTTTCCACGTGGCGCTCGGAGTTCGCGAAAGAATATCGAGCGACCCGCTCTAGTTTCCCTTAACGACTCGCGGAATTCAGCTCTACGCGTTCCTGGAAAGAAAAAAAGGCAGAAACCCCTTCAATAAACGCTGCAAATTATTCATTAAAAGTCTCAATTCATTCCCGACTTAATTCCTCGTGATTATGTGCCTTTCAACCCTTTCCACGCGGGACGATATTTCGATTACCGCCCTTTATCTCCACGGATCTCAACCCCTCCTACACACTCGCACGCGTGACGAGGAGAAAATCCAAACGCGGAGGGCATAAACCCCAGAGAACTATGGTGGTCCACGACGAAATCGAGCAGGGGCGGAGACCGACGACAATGCTCCTCGATTGTTCGAGCAGCTTAGAAAAATTATCGCTTCCCTCTGCGCACGCAAGCGTATTCCGTCTCGTGAGAATCCGAAGGCTTCGCAAATTCATCTCTGTTCCCGGCAAAATTCAATCGCTTTAATAAACTCTGGAAAATAAAAAAAAAGTCTGAATTCCGGTAGAAAAAGAACAAAGTTGAGAGAAGAGACTCGAGTGGTCTTGAGAGGCGCTCATTTCAAAAGACTCTTCCGTGCATCTGGGTCAATGAAAGCCCCACAGGAAATCGATATTTTCTTCCGCCGCGTGTGTGAACGCTGAGCCTGAACAGGCGAAACCGAAAGTAGGAAACAGCTGTCCCGACAATTCCCAAAATTGCACGTTATCTCAAACGCCTTTTTGCCCTCCAGCTCGAAATGCGACTTCCGGTCATAACTTTTCGCAGCTTTCGAGTTTTGACTGATTTTATCATCCCTGGTACATTAAAATCTCGAATGCTTCGCAGTCATTCAAGTTGGTGAGAAGAAAGTTCATTTTCGGTTTTTAAATCAGGCTTGACGTTTCGTCGCCATGCACCGAAGTTGCTTTCGCACGTAGGCTCGTCTAAACATATCGAGCCGGGGATTCGAGCTCCGAGCACCGACTCTTCCGCCCTCTTTGGGTACAACGAAGCAGCAAAAGCATACAGGTCTTGACTTTATCAACGAGGGATGTGATTGCCAATCGGCTGGCAAAAGGAAAGGTGGCATCGCCCGAGGGTCGATGCACTTTCTTCAAGGCAAACGACTCCCTCGAAAGACCACATCGTTTTTTGACTGTTTCCTTTTTGCAGGATATTTTTTTATCGCCAGGCGCACCTCGTCCGATGAGTTACGAAGAAATCTAAGCGAAATTGAGATGCTCGATTTACAATTTAGGATACGGACCGCTTCTTTTACGCCGAGGGAAAGGGATCTTCTGCAAATTAAAATTTTGGGGGATTAATGAGTTGCTTTTCAGGGACTTACCACTGGAAGGCGTTGTAGTGAAAGTAAACGAGGCCCTGTCCGTATAGAAACGACGTGTCCTTCCAATAATCCCCGTTCAGCGCATAAAATTTTTGGTATGCAGACATTGCTGGAAGAAGACAAACATCGTGAGATTTTGAGCGAAGAAAAATAAGGGGAGATGGGAAATTCACCTTTGCTGTAGTCTTCTAGAAGCAAATGAAAATGGCCCAATTTACAGTAAGTTTTGGGGTCGATACTGATCCCTTTGTCCTCGTCATAATCTTCATCTTTTGACTCCTCGCAATTCGCTTTGGTACTGTTGGCTTTTCTGCGCTGTTTTTCAGCTTGCGCTTGCTCCAACATTCTCTCGAGGTATTTTATTGCACGAACCACCAGAGCCTTCTTTTTAGCCTGCTCGAGCGAATTTAGTTTCAGGAATCCGAACTGTCGGCTGTAAAAAACGAAATCGTTAAATAAACATCATACTTTGAAGGGTATTTTTGAGTTTTTAAAAATTTGCAAAAAAAACGAGTAAACATTCGAACCTAACCTCAAAATCGGAAGCCGTAATTACGCGCCATGCAATTAATTTATTAATAAGAAACGCGGAAAATAATAATAATAAAGATGCGTGAATTTGGGAATAAAAAATGATTGAAAAACGCGGATTTTCGGGTATGTATATAGGTTTTCGGAATTTCCGAAGCATTTGACAGGTTTATTGCCCTCGAAAAAAACTGACAGGACCCGAGAAACGAGGGCAGCAAAGGTGAAAAATGAAAGCGCGAGGCGAGATAAATTCGCAAACGAAAAATCGTCCCCGACGAGGGCGCAAGAAGTGGAACGATCGGATGTGAAAAGAGTGTCAGTAGGTTGCATTCTGAAAACAGAAAGATATGAGCCGAGGGCCCCCCCGTAGGGACTGTCAACAATCCCGTGTCGGGGCCCCCAATTCGAAAGAAACGTAAATAATGAGAAAAAGCGCGAGCCCGCGGTCCCGGGAATAATTTAACGCGCGATTACATGGGTTTTAGAAAAGCACGAATTACCTGTCGAGTTCGGAAAGTACTTGCAATTCCTGAGGGGTCAAATTAATATCGTCGGCTTGGGCCATTTTTGTGTCAGGTAGAAAACCACATTAACAACCGCGAAAACATAAATCAACGAACGATGAAAACAGCCCTGATTAAGGGAGCATTTTATTCGCACGAAATGTGTCCCCGTCACCGCGTCACCGCATCGAAATTATTTAATTGTTTTTGATGCGGCAATCAGGTTAAAATACACACGCGACGATAGAATGTCCACGCGCGTTATCACGAAGGGCGAAATTGAGCCGCGCGCCATCTAAGCTTTGCGAGGGCGCCACTATACGGGGCGCGAAAAGCGCGGGAGATCCAGACGATTTTGAAAATATTTTCAACAAAATTGTCAAAAATCCAAACAATTGTCATCCGAAAAAATTCGCGGCCCATCTTCCCGGTGAAATTGGATGCCCAAAACAACAAAGTGGAATGTTTGCCATGTTTCTCCATGGAAACGAGCGAGTTGCAGCTGTTACTGCTTCCGGTGCTTCCGGTTTGAATATTGCTCGTCCATCACGTCAGGGACGCGAGTTTTCACCCCGGCGCCGGTAAAACGTAATTCATTGCATTTCCCGGGGGACATGCGTTGTCGCGGTTGCCAAGGCTTTCGAACGTCGTAAAAACATCGTTTGGAGTAGTCGCGAAGGTCGCAAAATCCGTGGCAGTTGTTCCGAGACCTGCCATCCCCAGACGACGAACATTTGCCTCCCGTTTGGTGAACGGAAATATCTCCGATTAACGATGTAAGTACGGAATGACAATGCTCTCCGGGGCTAGATAAATGCTCGCCTTAATCGCGAAAATTAGAGTGTCCTTCGGAAACGGCGACGCGATTGAATAAGACATCGAAAACGGCCATTTTTATAATTGATTGACTACGACTACGCGGCTATACACTAGGAAGATAACATTAATCGATAAAACATTTTTCTAGTGTCCGGCAGCGCTGCACTATGCATAAATTTCGTATTCGTTCGACTGCAACCTTCGATACGGCGTTTTAGATATTCCAGTGCACGATGTAATTTTATGTTTATTCGTATTTTTCCCCTCGAATATCACGATGTTTTTTATTACATCGAAAAAAAAACATTGCATTATTACGATAACAATTTCTGCGCATTTTCCCGGAAACAAAAGAATCGCATTTTTTGTCCGTGTGATAAAAATCAATTCTTTATCATTATAATTTCAATGCAATGTTCAAACAAATTACACGAATTGCATGCTTCGCCGTCGCTTTTTCTTGTTTTCTTGTTTTCAACTTTTCCGAACAAATATAAATCAAGGAATTTACGAGCTGGTTTTTTTTAGGTTCAGTCGAGAAAGGCCGAATCAAGGTCGTCGAGGAGGTCCAGGAAGAGGCGCGGGTGGCAGAGGTGTTTCGGACATTGGAGGCGGTCGAGTCTCGAAATTCGGTGCGATGCCAGGTCGAGGTGGTGGTCGAGGTCGCGGAGGGTCACCCCGTGGCGGAGGTCGTGGTCGAGGAAACGTTAATTTTGGCTCCGGAGGAAGCATGCGGAACGATAACAGAGGTCAAGCCCCGGGAAGCGGACTGCGCAAGCAAAACTGGAATCTAGAGACTCTGGAACCGCTGCAGAAGAACTTCTACGTCGAACACCAAGCAGTGCAGAATCGGTATTCTATACCGACGAATAAAGCAGAGAATTCCGTTGCTTTTATTAACGAACTGAATAATTTGCAGGTCTCAAGAGGAAGTCACTTTGTATCGAGAAAAGGCAGAGATAATGGTCACCGGAGACAATGTCCCGAATCCCATTCAATCATTCGAAGAGGGAAATTTCCCCACGTATGTAATGGAGGCTATTCGCAAACAGGGTTTTGATCACCCGACACCGATCCAGGCCCAGGGCTGGCCGATTGCGCTGAGCGGCGGCGACCTCGTCGCGATCGCTCAAACCGGCTCCGGGAAGACTCTCGGCGTAAGGGATTTTTCCTTTTCTTCGAGCTAAAAATGTGTACGCTAATTAATCGAGTAATTTGTGTAACAGTACATCTTACCGGCGATAGTACACATCATAAATCAAGCGCCGCTGAATATGGGGGACGGACCGATAGCTTTGGTGCTCGCCCCGACTCGCGAGCTCGCGCAGCAGATCCAAGAAGTCGCTAATTACTTCGGGGAAACTGCTTCGGTGCGGAACATCTGCGTCTTCGGCGGCGCTCCCAAGGCCCCGCAGGCCGGAAGCCTTGAACGAGGAGCGGAAATATGCATCGCTACGCCGGGTCGGCTGATTGACTTTTTAGAAAAAGGCGTGACGAACTTGCGAAGGTGAAGCATCGAGTTTTTCATCAACGAATGTGTTTTTACTAGACTCTTTTTGCAGATGCACGTACTTGGTGCTGGACGAAGCGGATCGGATGCTGGACATGGGATTCGAGCCCCAGATCCGTAAAATAATCGAGCAGATAAGACCGGATCGCCAGGTGTTGATGTGGTCCGCGACGTGGCCGAAGGAGGTTCGAGCTCTGGCCGAAGATTTTCTTACAAACTACACGCACTTGAACATTGGCTCGATGATGCTTTCCGCCAATCACAATATCATTCAGATCATTGACGTTTGCCAGGAATTCGAAAAGGATACCAAGTTGTTCAGGCTGCTGCAGGAAATCAGCAACGAGAAGGAGAACAAGACGATTATATTCGTGGAAACGAAGAAAAAAGTCGACGACATAACAAGGAATATCCGGCGGGACGGGTGGCAGGCGCTCAGCATTCACGGGGACAAGAACCAGCAGGAAAGAGACCACGTTTTGCACGAATTTCGAAGCGGGCGCGCGCCGATTCTCGTCGCGACCGACGTCGCTGCTCGAGGATTAGGTACGCCTCGATTCCTAACGCAGTGCTGGAAAATAATCTTTCTCGATGTTCATAAGTTGCATATAAAAGTAGAGAATGCGCGATATTGAAATGGGAATTGGCAACACTTGTTGGATTTAGCCAGAGATGCGTTATAGATTAAAGATCAGCTCTGTTCATGTAGCGCTGTGTAATTACGTTCGATTCTCATTTTACTCAAATCATTTGAAAATTACACAAGCTACGGTTACAAGTCAGTCTGGTTTTCTTTTTCAGAGGCACAGAGTTCCCTAAGTCAAAGAGGTGTACTGTCAATATTGGACAGACACAGTGATTACTTTCATTCATTTACATTTTTTGGCAAGTGATAAAAACGGGATGCTTGTTTAACGATATTTACGAAGTAAAGTCAAGAAACGGGAAAGAAATTTCAATAATTTGCCCATTAATCTGATGCCTCTAACGAAATTAATGCATACAGGCTTTAATTCTAAAATGCTGCCTCTGTCCCAAAAAAAAACAGACACCACGCTGTGTCTGTCTAATTTCCGTTGGAATTTCCATGGAAGGTGGGCGTCGTCTTCATGGTACAAAGTTTTCTTTAATTTACATTCCACTCACTCGAGATCGATAGCAAAGTACAAAAAAACGTAGAAAACTCAAATTGTTAGTTCTTTGAAAACATAGAAAATTATTAACATGAATTGTAAAATAAGATTTGTATTTCTTTCGCAGACGTAGACGATGTTAGGTACGTGATAAATTTCGATTATCCGTCTTCGTCGGAGGACTATGTTCATCGCATAGGACGCACCGGGAGGAAACGTCAAATCGGCACAGCGTACGCCTTCTTCACGACTCACAATATGAAACACGCCGAGGATTTGATCGAAGTGTTGCGAGAGGCGGGGCAGAGCGTCAATCCTCGACTCAGCGAAATGGCAGAAATGGCGAAGTCTGGAAATTTCGGGAGAAGTGAGCGCGATCGCGCAAAACCGCTCGGAATATTTTTCATCATTGTAAATTCTTTTGTAGATGCTCGACGTTTCAGCGCTGCTGGCGGCGACAAACGACGTGGGGGAGCGAGCAATGATAGCAGAGGCCGCGGAGGAGCTCGCGGACGCGGACGTGGAGCAGGTTCTTATCAGTCCGGAAGCAGTAACTACGTTACTTCGGATTATAGCAATTTTAACGCGATGGGGAAACCAGCTGCTATGGGATACGGTTACAACACCGTCAGGAACTACGGGCAACCCGGGACCATGCAGGACTACAGCGGAGGCGGCGAACATTTCAGCAATGGTTATCAATATCGAGGAACCGCCTATTAGGATTGTCCGTCCTGATTTTCAAAGAACCGCTTTTTGTTGTTTCGGTTCATTCTATCTTAATGTTAAAAGACAGGATTTGTTTCATGAACCGCTTAAAGGAAAATTGTTATAACAAATATTGCGAGGAATTGATTGTTTGACATGTTGTATAACACGCGTGTGTCACCCGGTTGCACATTGCTTCACGAAGAACACTGAAAATCATTTTTGCACGTGTCGCTGAATCGTTTTTTTTAGTTTTATGAAAGTTTTTATTCCGTTAGCGTGTTCTTCGTGAAGCAACTTTTGGAATTCGACGAATAAGACGTTTTACTTTTGTTTTAAGTGTATTGAAACCTTCTTTTGTTATGGAATTATTCGTATGTGAATAAGGACGAAATTGTCTAATAGAACATTTCAAAGTTGACTTTGAAAAAGACGTAGAGATAATTTGAATAGATATAGAAACCGAGTGATGCGAAACGTTCCTACTTTACTACAAAATTACGCTTCTGTTTTGACTTTTATTTTTTTGTGATAAGAAAATCACCAAAGTTAGTTTTCGTAGATAGAAAGGATTGCGATATAATTAGTTTAGGAGTTATTGTAGCACATTACAAGATTCACGTTGCACCAAAAAACCAACGGTTCGTTACTGAATTTTGTTTTTTCGATTTATAATACACGACACAATTTGAAAAATTATAAATTGTCAGCATTACGTGTACGGTATATTTGCTGTGATTGAACCAATAAGTATTACAGTTAGTTTATATTTGTTGCTCGGAAAATAAACGAATGAAATTCTTTTCTTGTGTATACATGTTTTATCAATATTTTTTAATGTCATTAAAAGTTACATTTATTTCAAATTCGCGGTTCGTGAATAAAACATGGCCGTGGGCGGGAGTTGATCGCGGGAATTCTTTTTTTTGTAGTGGCAGCTGTTCTCTCCTGATTGGCTAAAATTCACGCTCATGCGCATTGGGACGAAATTAATGTGTGTACATTTACACATATGCTTTTGTTCAAAATTCAGCCGTTATGTCGAAGGTATAACTCCGTTGACCCAGGGATCTTCTACGAGGTGTTTTCTTTGAAAAATACGCTTCCTACATTCCATCTTCTATCGAACCGAGGTCCAGCACACTTCGCCCGACAACGAAAATGGATAACTTCATAAAAGTGGAGAAAATTGGAGAAGGTATTTTATCGTCTAAAAATCGGCGTCGTGCTCGAGAATTCGTTGGCTCACGATCCGTTTATTTCACATGCTTTTACACATGAAACACCTTTTTTTCCCTAACGAAATTCCACGATTTCGTTCGGGAATATGTACTTTCTTCCTTCTGATTCCGTCAAAACCTTTGTACTCGTGGGCAAAAATGTCGAAATGTGCTCTATAAAAAAACAAAATGTAGAATTTCGATTAGAATCGATTATTTTTTCGATATAAAAGATAAAACCCAAATTCCTTAACTAACGTTAATTCTTTCAATTATGTAACAAACTTGGATATGAAGGTTAATTATCAAATTTTTCGTAATAACAATTGATGAAACTGAGATTAATAGAAAATTAAATCGATAACACAAAATGTGATAAAAATTATGTTATGAAATTATTTCAGGTACTTATGGCGTGGTTTACAAAGGCAGACACAAAAAAACCGGCGAAATCGTGGCGATGAAGAAAATTCGACTGGAAAGCGAAGACGAAGGTGTGCCATCGACGGCGATCAGGGAAATATCCCTGCTGAAAGAACTGAAGCACCCAAACATTGTCTGCTTGATGGATGTGCTCATGGAAGAATCCAAGCTTTACCTCATTTTCGAGTATCTCACCATGGATTTGAAAAAGTACATGGACAGTTTGGGCAAATCGCTAATGGATCCAGAGAGAATTTCCTCTTACATGTACCAAGTGCGTTCGCTCTGCAAAAAGATAACATTCATTTTTCACGAAAAGAAAGACAAAATTAATGAAAATACCTGCTTTTACAGATGGCGAAAGCTATGCTGTTTTGTCACCAAAGACGCATATTGCACAGGGATCTGAAACCCCAGAACTTGCTGATCGATGAAAAAGGAACAATCAAAATCGCTGATTTTGGTCTTGGGAGAGCATTTGGTATACCCGTGAGAGTCTACACGCACGAGGTCGTCACCCTGTGGTACAGAGCCCCAGAGATTCTGCTTGGCAGCCACAGATATTCGTGCGCCATCGACATTTGGAGCATCGGATGCATTTTTGCTGAAATGGCAACTAAAAAACCGCTGTTCCAGGGTGACAGTGAAATCGACCAACTGTTCAGAATATTCAGGTTCGATTCTGTTCCTGAGAATTGTTTCTCTCTCGAGAATATTCTTTGAAAGAAAACATGTTTATTTTAGGGTCCTGAAAACTCCGACAGACGAAATATGGCCAGGTGTAACGCAACTTTCGGATTACAAGCCGACGTTCCCCAACTGGAAGAAGAACAACTTGGAAGATCAAGTAAAGGTTCTGGATAATGATGGTCTGGATTTGCTGCAGCAAATGCTCGTTTACGATCCAGCTTTGCGAATATCGGCTCGAAATATCTTACAGCATAAATACTTCGATAGGTTGAATACGTCTCCTTATAATTATTAATCGCCATTACCGAGATCTCGGACTGTAATCATGTTTGTAATATTGGGGACCACACTTAACATTCTCGCAGAATGGAATTTATTGATTCGGCGCTCTCTATGACAAAAATTGACAGCAAAAAGCAGTTTCCCAAACATCGAAGCTTCTGTTCTTTTCTTTCTGTTGACTTCAATACTAGATTACGCTATTCATAATTACAATGTCGTTTTAGGAGATGCGCATTATTTAAATTTTATTTAAATTATTACTTTTAATGAACACTTTTGGACTTGGGCTCATTTTAGTGAATACTCTACAGAGATAAAAATCTACTTTTAAAATTGTCGAGAGCAAGCGCTGCTGTAATTTTTTTAAGATACGTCAAGTATAAATATTTTATTGATCAACTATATTTCATGTGCCCAATAAGCGTGTAAATCAGTCTTTGCAAGTTCACTTTGAAATCAAGTATTTTTTGTATCAAAGCTTCCGAAATTATTGCGAGTAATCCTAGATTAATCACTTTCATCAAAATTAGCTTTACTATTAGTATAATTATACTTACATCGGCAACTATTCTTTTTTAATTGGAAGATTAAAAATATTGTAAATACGTTCATAAATGTCTTTGAAAATGTACTCGGAATGTGTTCAAGAATAAACATTTTCTAGAAAAGAATTCTTCCGATTACGATACCTTAGAAGCAAGCTTTTCTCCTGTAATCACAATCGATTGGGGGATAACATTT
>JABFQM010003024.1:0-12982 GCA_022816865.1 Zelostemma sp. ZL-2020
CCCTTTTGACCTTCCTTGGGACGTTTCGGGTCATGTGGAAAACTAAAATGGGATGCCATAGCGTCATTTTTCCACGATGACGTCATCCCATTAGTCAACGCTCAAACTTTGTCATTTTCAGCTCGTTTGACACGCATAAAAAAATATTGAAATCGTACATGCGTTAAAAAAATAGCATAAAAAGACCCATTTTGTCCCCTTGATGCACAATATACTATTTGATGTATGAGCTAGCGCAATGAGTCGGAGAGTCGATTACATAATGAAAAGTAATTCTTTCAAATAAAAATTATTTTATAATGAAAAGTAATAAAAACAAGAAAAGAAGCATCTTTAAAAGAATGAAATGGAGGAAAATGGAGTAAAACATTACCCGTGGTATCGGTTCCACCTTCTGGACTTCCGCTAGAGTACATCGTAGCCAGCTTTCCGTCAAGGATGAACCTGAACCAACCATTGCTTCCATTTGACAATTCCAAGGCAGCAGCATCCGACCAAACGTAAAGGCAATCGCGTCCTCTGCAAATGCACCAATCGCGCCAGTGATAAGCTTTCCCGATCAGCAATTCCCGCGCGTCTTCCATCCGTTGTTCTTCTCCCGTTTGAGTTTGCTGCTCAACTTCGGGTTCCGGCGCGATTTCCTGGGGTCCCACGAGCGCGGCCACTTTCGAGAATACGCCGAGGCGAGCGAAATGCTCGAGAAACTCGTCCTTGCCTTTCACCATCAAATCTTGGATCATTTGCAGCACGACGAGATGACCATCTTCGTCCTCCTGTTCATGAAATGGCAATCGAAAACATTAAACATAAGCCCCTCTTTATCAGCGCGTTTCCTTTTTTTTTCGAACAAACGGAAACAAGAAATCGCAAAGAATAGGTGAGTTTCAAAGTAATCGATGGCGCTTATGGTTACAAGTTTACACGTTGGTACAACGTTGAATCGTCTCACGCATACAAAAGAAACTTTCAGTCCCTCTGCTAGTTTCTCGACAATGGTGCAAAAAAAGAAGAAAAACACAAGGAAAAGATATTGTTGTTGTTGTTAAGGGAATTTTTAGAGAGCGGGTTGTTGTTGCATTAAAATACACAGCGGACGTTACCGTCTTGCTGCTGATAATGTAGTACTGGGAAGCGCAAGTCTCGCGTAAGACAACTGACGGCAATTTCGGACCTATGAAAGACGAGATGGGGGGCGGAGGTGGCGACCACGGCGGCACCTTTATGTCATACTCCTGCGAAAATTCTCAACTGAGTTTTCAATTTTTTCGCCGTTCTTAGTCCGTTCTCTGTCTCTGTTTCATCCGAAATTCGCGAATGTTTTCTTCCGCTGACCGAGAGAGGTGCTCAAAGAAAATAATCGATAATCTGTTTGTCTAAACGATACGTAGGTACGGCAACAGTTAGAAGACAAAGTTGCAAGTAATTATTTTACCTCGTTATCCAAGACATTGGCGATAACCTCGACGAGCATGGCGCCGCAACCCGTAGTTTTATCAGCGCCACAAGTTTCAACGAGCAAGTCCGCCTGGATGTAATGCACCATTTTTCGAATGAGACTCAAGCTAGCTTTCCTTACGCTTGGCAGCATGGTCGATTGAAAAGTCAGGCAGAAAACCGGCAGAAGCCTCTTGAGGTATATTGGTGCCATTTCGGGATCGCCCTTGGGCTCGGCGGCAAATTCTTCGATTTCGGTCTCGGGCTTGCGATTCTCTTGGCTCGGAGGCAACATCCATTCGCCAGGGGACTGCAAGATGGCAGCGACCTCGCGATGACCTTCGTCAATGCGCTCGCGGGCTTTGTCGAGCGGCGTTTTCCCGTCCTCGTCTCGTAAATCTGGGTTGGCGCCGTGTCGTAGCAGGACTTTAGCGATCGCCGGTCTGCCGAAGCAGGCCGCATAATGAAGACTCGAGGAACGCTGACCTTTGTTCACGTCCGCGCCACGGTCGCAGAGGAACTCGACCATTTCCTGCGTGCCAAAAGCCGAGGCCCAATTGAGGAGAGTCTGGCCAACGTCGTCCATAAAATTAACCTCGATGCCACCCGAATCGATGGCCTCAATCAAAGCGTCGGTGTCTTTCGAACGAATGCAATCGATCAGCTGACGGTGAGATTTTTCCCCAGCACTATCGAGTCGCCTCAGTCGAGGCAACAGGGGACCGCTGGAATTGCCGATTCCGTTGTTACTGCGACCCAGTGCCGATCTACCCTCGAAAAGCAACACCAGCAGCAAATCGACGAGTCGCATCGTGTCCAGCGCACATCGCTCGTCGCCCTTCAGCGCTTTCTCTATCGCGTCCGGCAGCTCCGAGCGAAGGAGATCGTGCGTGATGAAAGCCGAACCTCTGCACAGAGTCGACAGCAAACTAATGATGGTCGATACGGAGGCACATGATTTCGGCTCGGGCGTTGGAATTGTCACCGTTGTCGTGCTCGACAACGGTGGTGTTTTCGGATTGCCCACAGTTGTCGCCGTCGCATTTGCCGGACCAGCTGCATTTGATAACCTACACACATATCTCAAGATTAGCATTTCTCCAAGTCATATCGCAACATAACTATTTCAAGACTATTATTCACTACCTGTACAACAATTCAGAAACTAGGCCATTGCTTGCAAGGGGAGCAGGATCAACGCCACGTCTCGAGAATCTGTCTGCCAACGACGCAAAGCAACGGAGCGCCCCATCGGCAACATGAGCATCCTCGTGCCTCAGCAATGTCGACAACGCTTCTATGCAGTCCGGGAGAGTTTTGTCTTGTGGCTCTACTTTACCGCACAGGCGTGACACAACGGCCATCGCCGAATGTAAGGTGTCCCGGTGCACGCTAGCGCCGTTCTCGCGAATGAAGCCCAAAGCACACGGCAGACCACCCGCTTCAAAAACTGCGCCTGCTTCTCGCGCGCAGACCAGCTCTAGAACCTGTAATTCCATTTATTACTTTATCAATCGTTATTTTTCGCATTCTCTTTTTTACCTTGATGCATTGTTCCGCCAAGTCGCGACTCGCTCTGGAACCAAGAGCTGCTCCCGACAAACGACTGCAGATAGCCTTGACGGCTCCTTCCATGGCCACCACTCGACGAGTACATTCCGCGGAGACATCGAGATAGTAAGTGATGGCTCTTGCTGTGACTTCGAGCACGCTGTCAGGCGCCAATTCATCCAAAAATATGCGACACAAGGCTGGCAGGAACGTGCGCGGAGGACAACTACAAATGGGAAATTCGTTTGTTGTATTTTAGGAGAAAAGACGGGAGCTCCTATGACAATCGGCAGGACAAAAGGCGTATTTTTACCTCTCAAAACAGCGGTCCACATTATCGGACATTAGAAGTAACATGCACAGTTGTTCCAGGGCTATCAACTGCATGTCACGCTCATCGCCCTGCCCCATATTCAGCCATTCTAGCAACGTTTCTGGGTCCACGTCCGCCATCTACAATAATACGATCTCTTGTTTTCACACAATTTTATGCAAAAATAGCGACAATTCTTTACCAACTCACCTTTGTTTTTTTAACAGTGCTCTTTTCTATGAAATATCCAACCACTTATTCTGTAAGTAAAAATTACCAACAAAATTATTGACAATATCTAATACTTTTTTCAACAAATTTCATATCTTTTCATTTTCAATTCTTATCTATAAAATTACAGGCTACGCGAAAAAATATCGATTCTGCAATTTTTCACATTGCACAATTTCTCCACAATAACATAAATAACAGCGAGCATTTCAAGTCCTGGAAATATGTATAAACGATCAAGACGCCGAATCAAACAATGTCGAGAAACAGCAATAATTAAAGAATCAATTTATAATATACATTGTTCCATTTTCGCGGAAATTTTAACTTGAATTTTGTAATTTCTCCTCCTTCCGAATTTCCCTCCGAAAATCAAAGACTCATTATTTCTTTCACATTTCCTTGGGTAACAATCTTTTACGTTATAAATTAACACGAGAGAGAATAATGCAAATTTTTGTCATTCTCCCGTAACGCGCAATGTACGCTCTTATCACGGGTCTGACTCGCAAGTCGTAACCGTAAAATGCCACTTTGCATTGCTTTGCATGAATCGTCAAACGGAATTGAAGAAAGTCGAGTTCCCCAACAGAGATTGTCAATGTCCGAGAAGGAAATGCAAGGAAATTCGGGAATTTACGAGCGCGAAAACATACCTGTGTCAAACATACCCTCGAGCACGGGTATCCATTCTTGATGGGGGTCAAGTCGCCATCCTCTTTTTCCAACCTAATCGCTCGCTCGCTCGCTTTCAACAACAGCAGCAGCAGTAGCAGCAACGAAAACCAGTGAAAACGTAATACGCCTTAATTGTGAATTGTTCCGACGACAACGTCACTACTTGCTATCGCCGCATCGAGTAGCATCGAGCACCGCCGATGAGACGACGAATCGCTCATATGAGCAACGTTTTCTCAGATTTCTGTTCTTTTGCCTTTTACTACAAAGGGCTTTTCCATTTATTCCTGACAATTCGTGACGTCCACGAACATCCGCGAACCCGGACGATCTACATAAACACGAAACATGCACACTGGGGAAGCCGTCTAACTCTACATACACATTTATTATGGACTCATTACTTTTCCAGCGCCATCATTGAAACTACATTTGAATATTAAATATGTCCTCCCAATTTGCTTCGCGATTTTTCAACTAACCCATCCAGTTTCTCTTGCTATTTTCTCACGTTATTTCAACCAAACGATCTTGTCATTTTGTTGAATCACCATTTCGTTATTATTATACATATGCCATTACGATATCGTTTAAATTTCGTCATTGCGCGATGCTCACGCAACGCTTATAAACTATATAGAAACGCTCCCTCGGGGCCCTCGTGCACTAAAATTTCCCGCGTTTTTTTAAATTCATTTTTACAATTATTTTATTTTGTATTCAAATTAAAACCACGTCGCGGTAATACATTAATAATCGAACAATGAGCATTTCTTTGAATCCAATATTTTGCGAACAAGCTTCAATTGATTCAAGAACACACATTGTTCTCGAAATATTGTACGATTACTAGAAGTGGCAAAACATCAAATTTTCTTTTTCTGTAGTGAATTGCGATGAATAAGGAGAGGCACTGAGGCATATCTTTGATTCAAGAATAAATTACAAATAGGCTTTGATTATTTTCAACAAAAAAATGATAACTGTGAATTTTTTCAACATTTTAATACGAAAATGTAATACACAGCATTGCCGAGTTAGAACGCTATCTATGTTTGTTTTTCTGCGTCGTGCAGTCCAGCTTCGAAAGAGTGTCCGTCTGGGAGAGCACCAATTTTTTCGAGAAGACTTTTTTTACCCTTAAAGTACTCTTTATACCACATGACGTGCTCCATTTTTTCTTCGACCGTCAAGAAAGCATTTTTGGAGAGACCAACGCACACCAGTTCCATAAAATGGCGTATCGGACCCTTCTTCGGACACCAACCTTGTAAATGTCGCTCCATGAAGACGTGCTCCGAAAAATGCACATTCTTTTCAGACTCCATGCCTAAAATTTGCATGAACAAAGTAAATACAAAAAACAAAGTGGATGAACAGAAACATGTGCAAGGAAGAAAATGAAACGCGTTTTTACCTTGTTCATTATCAATTGGGAAATGCCACAAAATGCCTTTATCTGTCCATTGTATCATTTCCTGGAAAACATTTTCAGGGGGTTGCGTCATTAATAAGTTGAAATCTCGTTGTTCCAATGCATCCCATACTGTCAATTTCGGCAAGTTATCAGCGGGTTTAGGCATCATCGTGAATACATTCAGTCTTTTCCCTTTATAAAAATCAAACTTTTCAACAGGGGTCCTGCAATTTACATGTCAAATTTTATTTGTGTACTCATTACGTCCATTCGATTAATTACCGTTGATAATTTGATTCCGCTTGCGACGGTTGCCAGTCATTGGGCCGTGTATACGTTTGCTGCTGATATTGTCTGGGCAGTTCTCCAGAAGGATTCTTCTTCTCTGATTCTGCAGGATCTTGGCCCACTTTCATTTCGTTTAACAAGTTCCTGAAATGTACTGGATTGTAGTTCATAGTATATAAACTGAATTATACATTCATTTAAACATACATAAGATTCTTTGGAAAATTAGTTCCATCTGGCACAGCATTTTGTTCTTCAATTTCATTTTCTGCAACGTTCTTCTTCTTTACAGACGTTTCCTCGGTTTTTTCCATTTCATAATTTGATTCCGCTTGCGGCGGTTGCCTGTCAAAGGGCTGTGTATACATTTTTGCACGTTTTTGTCTGGACAGTTCTCCAGAAGGATCCTTCGTCACTGGCTCTGCAGGCTTTTTGTTCGCTTTCATTTCGTTCAACAAGTTCCTGAAATGTACTGAATTGTAGTTCATAGTATACAAATTGAATTATACATTCATTTAAACATACATAAGATCATTTGGTACATTAGTTCCATCTGGCACAGCATTTTGTTTTTCAGCTTGATTTTCTGCAATGTCCTTCTTGACAGACGTCTTTTTTATTTTAACCGGTATTTCTTTACTTTCTTTTCTTATCATTTTATGCACCAAGTCATCTAAAGTCTGTTTAGGATCCCCTTCCAAAATTGCTGCTACACTTTGAGCAGCTTTGACAAATTTTTTTTCTATAAAGCATAATTCAAATTAAAACACTTTCCACAATCACCATCAAAATTACAATGTAAAAAGTTTGTTTAAAAAGATATCGTTTTTTATACAAACCGAATGGTTTTTTATCAACAGTTTTTTCATTGATTAAATCTTTCATTTTAGGTACAGTGGTTTTTGACGATTTAGCGACATCAATTGTTTTAGATGTCTTCGAACCCTAAAAAAAAGTGTGTAAAACTATGAATTTTCACATTGCACACTATATGAACTAAACTGGCACGTATACGGAAATTCCATTATACATTTATTACATAAAAAACCACCGGGCAATAGTTTTTACCTTCATAATTTTCTCAAGTAATGCATTCAATCGAGCATTCGAGGCCGTAGGTTGTTTCTCGTTATTTTCGGCATTCTTCCGACCGGTTTGCTGCTTAAGATTTTGTTTTTCAGCATCAGAATCAGAGTCTGAAGAACTGGACGAAGACTGCTTGAAACCTAATTTTATTGGCTTATGTAAAGTTTGTAGAATAGACCCGTTACAGGGTACAGCACCTCTAAAATATAAGATATTGAAATAAATAATAATTTACATGCGAAAGACCTGATAGGTTAAGTAATGTATGTGTACAAGATAAAAATTATGTGTCCTCATTTACCTCGAGAGTATTTTCAACGATAACATCTTGCCTTGATTCAACAACTTTTATTTTATTACAAATTCGAGTTTGCAAACTAATTATTTATTTATATTGATATACGTATATTTCAATTGTATTTCGCGATCTCTCCGAGTGTCCGCGAGAGAGATAGCAGACGATGTCTGACATTTTTTCCCCTAGCACATATAGGAAGAACTAGATTCGATGGTGGCGCCTTAGGTGGGAAATTTGAAATTGTCGTACCGTAAATAATACAGGCGTCTTATATAATGTAATGCTAAAAAACGACAATAAGGGTAAGTGAGGCAATTCCGATCACCGAAATGTAAACTTTTTCCATAACCATGGTTCGAAAAGTGGCTAGTTTTTCCGTTTTGAACGAACCTTTTACACATCTGGTTCAGAAAATCACGATCTCTTGTGCCGGTTATTTTGCATAAACAATTTTATGGTATAATTTCTTTAAAAATATTTCTTTATTAACGCGTAGAACGCTGTGTAAATAATTGTTTCAGCTTCAATACTAAAAGAGTTATGAATTTTTGAAGATCGAAAATAAATTCAAAAATATATTATGACAATATTAAGTTATTCATATGATTATTGTATTTTTAAAAGTGTATAATATGGTTCAGATTTTTATTTTTAATAATAATTAAAAATGAAAATGCCTTCAATTATTGCGTATGTAACAATTGTACAGATCAATGTAATTATTCTTACGTAGTTCATGGGTTTCAATATTAAATTTTTGATTTTCTTTCATCATCGTAATATATATACAATCCCGACGAAAAGTTGGGAAGCAAACGAGTCGTTTCAACAATGAAAACTTTGCTTTTATTAGATAGTTTCTCAAAGTATAATACATGTTCAGCGGTGCAACATCTGTTCACATTTTTCATAATTTCTATGAATTAACAATTGAGCTTTTTTATATAACAGATATCCATTTTTCATAATTCAGCTTATCAATTAAGATTACTTAGATTGTTACTAAACAATGTATATCAGAAAGCCGCATATGCAATCCACCTTGTAACTTGATGTTATTTCCTTGACAAAAAAAACGAAAAAATTTGCTCAAATGAGCAACGCAAAATTGCGTCGAGCGTTTTGCAATTGTCGACACTACTTCAACCAATAACGCAGATCAATTTAGCTTTCTGATTTGTATACAAATTCCTATTCTTATTAATATATAATTATTTACGTAGAATTACAAGAAATAAATGTTACTTGCGACGAATTAATAATCATTTTTCGATTAATCGTCGTACAAATAATAAGTAAAAAAGAGTAAAATCACATAATAACTTATTCAATTCTAGGCTGCCTAACTTAATCGACTGACTGGCAAAAAAAACGTTTACAAAACTCTCGAAGAAACTTTCTGATCTCACTCACTTCTCGATGATTAATTATTGATTCTCATTAATTTACACAGTAATTAATTGTAATGTTAATTCGTTAACATTTCGTGACAAAAAATATATTTAAGATTATGATTGTCTCTTTCTTGAGTAAACGAAAGATCAAACAATCATTAGATATCAGTTTCATCGGTATATTATTGCAGCATTTTGTCACGGTGATTACGAGATCGAGATCTTTTCTTTTCAGAAATGATCGAGTCGCACAATGACGTGGTCCGCAGTGGGATCCGGCAATTTGACATCCAGCCAATTTGCATTCCTTCGGTTTTCCGTGTCCGTCGCTTTCAGGGCCAAGCAGTGCGCAGCTGAGGCGTTGTGAGGAATCCTTAACTCAACAGGATACTGAAAATCGAGACCTCGTGGCCCACACTCGACCAAGGGACTTAACATTGATTCACCTAAAGAAATTAAATACGTACTCAGATCGGTGGCGTATCTAGGATTCTTCCAAAAAGAAGGGGAGGATACAAAAGGGGATATGAAGATTGAACTGGAGAGACGATCTCGGAGTGCTTAACTTTGGAAATCATCGCTTTTCTCAACTCAAAAGTAATTGCAAATATAGTTGAGATATTCTCATAGAAAAAGAAGATTTTTTTATGTATACATTTACGCCGAATCAAATTTCGTTACAATTTTGTTCGATATTAAAAATGGACAATTTGTTATCATACGTTTTCTCGAGTAATATAATAATATATCACAATTTTACGTTCTCCCATAGGAATGCATGTAAATTAGTGTTAAATTGAAAGCGACAATTTTTCAAATGCACATTTCGCAGATAATTTGAATATGAAACAAACATTCCATCAATTGTTATAGATTTTCGCAATTGGCAAAAATGTAGCGTTTAGCATTGCTCGAAAGGGTTCCGGGTTATTGAGCAAAAAAAATAGGGAATCATGCATTTTTGACTGTATTATTGAAACGTTGGGAAAGTTGATGTAAAAAGTCGTGCGGAAGGACGAATGCAGCTGATATGTCAGTCGTGTGAGCTCACCATTGTGCATGGGAGGTGAAATAGATGAGCGATGGCCACGTGTATCATTTAGCGATTCAATAGCGTGCGGAGCGGTTACAGTAAAGTAGATTTCTTGACGCGACTGCAGAGCGCCAGGAGGTATCGTCAGACCAACACCTCCTGGCCCTTCCAAAACACCCCCGTCGCAACCAAACACGCCTCGTGCCACCCCCATCGTCCTAAGATGAGAACCACCACCAACACGTGTTTTTTTCTTAAAATTTTCCATTTTTAGTTTACAATATTCAACATCTTAATTTCGAATTGTGCCGATAATTATTGAAAATATTAATCATGAACTTGATTAAGAAGCGATTTGTTGAACCACCACCCACATTTTTGCAAATTCTGATCAATACTTTTCATGGCATTACATGGGATTAGGCTCGTCGTTGAAATGAACCGAAGGTAATGACAGAAAAGAGCACCTCATATTATGATGATGCAAGGGTTTTCTGTAGAGTTCGAAGGCGCTCCCCCTTTGCTCCCTGCTGCCCGCGAGATCGAGTCCGCTGGGCTCTCTGTTATGGCTAGCGTTCTGCTGCTGGTTCCCCGTCGAGTTTTGCCCGGCTATGCTATTGTTGTGACTGTGGCCGTTGATATTAAGATTAGTACGATCGTTGCGATCGCTGCGATCGCTGCGATTGTGCCCATGGCTTGTGCCACCGATCTGGCTGGCGCTATTGCTGTGGGCGTGAGCCATTATCGGCGGGTTTGACATAGAATGACTATGGCTGAGGCTGTGACCGTGCGATGGCTGCAAAGTGTGGTTCGTGTGGTTATGACTATGGCTCGAATTCACACTGTAGCCGCCGTCGTTACCGCGATTCGGGGGCGGAATGTTGTAGTAGTATTGCCCGCTGTTACGTTGCATCCCGTTTTCAGCCTGTTGAACATATTTTTGCATGAATTATTAATGCTCGAAAAACAAAGTTGGAAAATGGCAATAATTGGTTTACCCCGTTGAGAACGTGAGAGGTCCCGATGGAATAACTTTTCGCATGCTGGTACATGTTATTCGTGCCATTTTCGTCGTGTATAATGGAGTGCTGCTGTTGAGGAGGTCTGTAGTTTTTCGGTTTGGGCGGTGGTACGGGTTTGTAAGAACCAGTGGGCTTACTTTGCGGCGGCGGTGGAGGCGCCGACTTGTAATCGCCTGTTCGGCTGTAATGAACAAAGCAAACACGTCTAGCATACTGACTGGGCGCGTGGATAACCGTGTATTATTGTAGAGCATGGGAAGAAAGTTTGGCATGTACATCAAACTATGATATCGGTCTTGGAAATATAAATTCTACAAGCTCTTCGCAAATGGCGCGGTTTTCGTAACAAACTCCTATGAAAGAAATGGATTATGAAATGTAATAAATTTTGTCTGATAAGACTATGTCAGCTATTCAACGTACCTATACTTGGCATAATCCGTCCGCGTTTGCGATTCTTGCGCGGGTATCGGTTGGGCGGTTGATCTCGTGAACCTGTAGGGATCGTGAGGCCGCGAGGAGACGGACAAGGTGCCGGTTTTCATGTCGTCCGGAACATTCGGACCGAGACGACCAGTGGAAGTATTCAATCCCGAGGCATTATAATTCACGGTTCCATTCGTGTTGTTGTACGAATCGTACGAAGACATACTATCGTAGCTTCCCTAAAAATGTTTCCCTATTCATTCATACGTACATCAAGCATTACCACGCGTGCACACTTTCCATGATATTGTTGCTATTCTCCAATTTATTCTTCATTAGGGATTTCGTTCATATATTATGCATGACGTATACACTTTTCCGTACATACTTGAGGTCTCTTTCTCGCTTATGCCAAATGATATTTCAAAGTGAGTACATGATAAATATAACATGGACAAGTCCCTTACTGTTTTTGGCTGAATTCTTTCGAGAGATGACGTGGCGGCATTGGCTCTGTGAGGGGTAGCATTGATATAGTTGCCCATATCGAGTACGGAGTCAGTCTTATTAACGAGTCTCTCCTGAGCCGAACGAGCAAGAGTTCCGCGAGGCGTAGCGATGCTGGGTTTGGCGTTGCGATCGACGCGAGGAGGAAGGTCCGGTGGAGATCTCGGCTGAGATGATAACACGGGATACTGGGGCGGTCCTGGCTGAGACGGCATTTGTCCCGACAGTGAAAAACCATACTTGTTGTCGGTTATACCGCCGCCGCCGCTGCCGCCACCACCGCCGCCGCCGTTACCTCCTCCTCCTTGTGACCTTCTTTTGTGCTGCTCGAACACCTGTGGAAAAATTGCACGCGTTTCATCACAACTTAATTTGATTATTTCTTTTTTAATAATTTCATTATTACCTGATAGCTCGTAGTGTACGGCGGTGGGGCCACCGCGTCATCTTGGGTGGCAATGCTGGGATCCGAGCTACTCTTGAGTCGCGAGGGTGCTCCCAGGGCGCCAGGAAGGGGAGGTGCGGGGCTTAATTCCAGGTCACTCTCCGGGGAGGATGCGTAGGAGAGGCGTGAAGTCATCGGGAAGAGGAAGTCATCCGAGAGGGCCTCTTCCGGCTACGCTCACAGAAAAACGCAGTATGCCACATTTAACAGGTGTTACATGATAAATGCAATTTGTAAGTACGCCAATGAATCGCAATGAATCGAAATCAAAGCCAGAAGCGATAACGGAATTTTGAGTCTTTTCCTCGCTCTCGTATTTGTTACAAATTAAAAAGTCTCAGGTATTGCAATTATGTACTAGGCCATTCTTTTATAACATGCATTCAAAAACAGTCAATGTAAAATTAAAAACTCAATGTGCTTATCATGCTTTTCACACTTTTGTAAACATATACGTAGTCGGCTGAAAAAAAATGCATGCAAAAATTCTTTGAAAGCATTTTTCAAGGTCCAACTTCGAGGGCATGCAGGTAAAGATGAAGAAGAAATCGCGCAGTCAGCAATGTTAGACAGAGTATGTTTGAGAGTAGATAGAAATGCGGGATTTAGATGTAGCCGAAAAATTGCTCGTGAATGACGTTGAACTGTTGTGGTTTTGGCGGGAGAGGAGGAGGCAGAAGTGGAGAAGAAGGGTGCGAATCGGGCAAGGGCGGACGAAGCGGCGGTAGAGCGTTGATGTCATTGTTATTGCGCTCATAAAAGACGCTAGCGTCGGGAAGGACCGTGAGAGGAGACGAGGTACGGTAAGGATGGTATGGAGCAACATACAGATCCGACACCATTTCTATGGGCTACAACC
>JABFQM010003025.1:0-12978 GCA_022816865.1 Zelostemma sp. ZL-2020
TGAAACACTCTACACGCACTGTTCCGAATGTTTCAAAGAAGCTTGGGCGTCGATTCCCTGCGAGCGCTGTGTCTACGCGATGTACTGCTCGGAGAATTGTAGATCCAAGGCTTGGAAAGACTATCACGAGTTTGAATGCGCAGTCACTAATCAATTCATGAACTCAAAGAACGGCGAGCAACTCCAGTTGATGATCAAAGTCACAATTTTGGCTGCGCGTGAGTTTGGAGGCATTCAGGAACTGAGAAAACAGATCGAGCGAATTGAGAAAATTTCGGGTACACGTCCAAGTTTCTCAATCGAATATGATAAATGATTTATTGACAGTATTCAAGAGAATATTAGTAAACTGATTGGCAACTTTGATTTTCAGATCCGGCTAAAAGATTCTTTGATGAGGATGGGAAGTTTCATGGTGACAAGTATTGCAGTGTCTACACCGCCTGCGACACGAATATGAAATTGGAGCCCCTGGTAGAACTTAACAGTGGGGCGTGGTTAGCAATTGTTGCGACATACCTTTTCGCCACCCAAACGACTTTCCTTGGAAAAAAATTGGAATCTGATTGGAGTGTTCTTACTAAAAATCCTACTATCATTTTTCTTGGTGGTTTGATCTTCCGGCACTATTACAGTTTGCGACATGAATACATGGTAACAGCGCATTGTTTCATTACATATACTACGTTTTTGTGCATAACTGATAGTAGCATATTTTTTCCAGTGCCTTAATTCTCATGATAACAATATAAAGCCGTTTGCCTCAGGCCTTTTTCCAATTGCAAGCTTTTTTCGTCACAGCTGCGCTCCAAAAGTGGACTACGTTACGATGAACGAAGCTAATATCTTCTACAGCTTTGGACCGATTGGAAAAGGGGAACAGGTAATTCCTATGATTCCAGTGAGTTGGGATTTCAAGCATTGGATCTTTTCTGTGAACATGATTGTTGAAAAAATATGTGAAACCCAATGTTGCAACGATCTTTTTTCAGGTGTATCATTCTTTTAAAGGAGTGCATTTTTACTCGAAGAACAAATTCGAAAGACAAGCGATAATAAGAAGACATCTTCTTTTTGACTGCAAATGTCAAGCGTGTGAGAATGATTGGACACTGTGTTTCCAATTACTGCCATATTCAGTGAGTACAATAATTCTTTACTTCTTTTATAAACGTTCCTGTATCAATGTTTTACTTAGTGCCAATAATTGTTTTTGCAGATGCTGAGTAGGTTATCTCAATTAAATCCCAAGATCAGCAAGTCCATGCAAAAGGTTAATGATACAATAGACACAAATTTGGAAGACAGGAATTCCATGCTCGAAGAGCTCTCGGAACAAGCGATTTGTTTTTTCCAAAACACCCCGATGCAGTGTCTGGAAATCTTTGCTGTGACCCAGCTTTTGAGAAGAATTTTTATTATGAACTGCGACAAGTCTGAAATTCTTAAATTGACGGGCATATAATCGTCATTGAACCATGACTTGAAAAATTTTAACTTCCGTATATTTTAGATGTGTTTTGGGCTGCATTTTCTTTATTTGTGAAAGATTCGGTTACATATTTTCTGTATTTCTGTATACATGGAAGATCAAGTTATGTACACGTCGAGTCGAATCAAAAATATCTTTGTATTGTCCATTTTAATACCAATAAACAATTTCAACAATTATGTCTATTAGTACTTGATGAATATGGAGCTCCTTAGTGCAGTTGATAGTAATTAAACTCTAATGGATTTTACAATATAAGACCGTAAAATATGGTTCATAACGTCGATTATTATCATTCTTCTTTTTCTCCATGTCGTTTATTACCAAGTCATTTTTTAGTAATGAAAAAAGAAGAAAAAATACAGGTAAATAAAAAAATACAGAAAAATACGAATACTTATAAAGCAAAAGGAAAGAAACAGATAATGCGATAGAATACGGAAAAATACAAAAACTACTGAAAAATACCCGAATAAAATACAGAGAAACACAGACAAATTATTCTTAAAATACGCAGAGTGCTCAAAACTGCGGGAAATTATGTACTTATATGGAAAATAAGTATTTTTGTATTTATTATTTTTTTATAGAGTGCATTTTTGTCTAAAGCAAAAAAGTTATTGGATACCGATTTACATTACGACGTTAATTATTTTGAATAATATTATTATTATATTATCATTATATCGATAATAATAAATTATAACATTAAATTGAACTATCCGAAAAATAATCGAAGTATGAACAAAAATGTGCAATTTTTATGTCTGTTATCTTTCCTATAGCAATATTTTGCTTCATTTTGAGCTTAACTTGGACTGTTCAAATGTTACGCTAACAGTTGCACCGGAAACCAACGTGATAGCGCTCGAAGCGAAACATCAGAACTTCGCTTCCTACGCCAAGTCCAGCTACATCCGCTATCCGGTGTACAGTGGTTTATACCTGCATTGGAAACACAGATCAAATTTGGTGGACGGCGTCTCTTTCAGTTTTTCGGCGAATTTTCTTTTTTCGAAGTTTCTACTTGGTACTGCTCATCTCTGTAAAGAACCATACTTATTGTTTATTATAAATATTGTTATTTATTGCTTTTTTTCAACATTTTCGGTTCCTCTTAACGCTATCCAGTGATAATTGAAAAACAATTGAAGAGCGAGAGTTCAAAAGGGCCTAGCCGAGCAAGGATTCATAGAGACTTAGGCCCTTTTGAACTCTCGCGCTTCAATTGATCGATCGTTTTCGATTGTTGTATCGCAAACAAGACTAGACATTCGTTTTTGCTATCATTTTCAATCGTTTTTCGATTACTAAGAATTTTTAAGTAAATTAATTTTGTGATAGGATTCGCTACTACTTTTTATTTTTCATGTTTATTTTCTTAACTGGATTGCATTCAACTTCACAGGGACTAACAAACATGGACAAAAAATACCATGGAATGCCGACAAAAGCGGATTTGCTTCCAAGACTTGAGATCCGCGGAGGTATTCCATATGATTTTCCCGACGGACCATCGACGATCTACTCTGCAGAATCGTACATAAAGTACTTGCTGGAGATAGCGACAAAATTGCACGTGTATCCCATAAAGAATGAGATTCAAAAATCCGTCGAGATTTCCAACCAGCTGCGCAGCGAGGGCAACAACATTTTCCTCAAAAAAACCGCGACCTTGGTCGATGCATGGAAGAAGTACTGCGAGAGCATCGCCTTTGCCCCAAACAAATCCGAAGAGCTTGCCTTCGCTTTCGGCAATCGATCTGCGGTTCTTTATCATCTCAAAAAATATTCCGAATGTGTGGAAGACATTGACCATGCCTTGTCTTTAAATTGCCCGGAGCACTTGAAGAAGAAACTGCAACTGCGCAAGATCCTGAGTCGTGCGTTCCTGGAAAAAGGTGATGTCGAAAGCATCCTGAAAGCTGGTCTTCGCGAGCTAGACCAAATATCGGCCAACGAAGCAGAGAAAAAAGACTTGAAGAAAGCTTACACTGACGCGTTGAAGAATAATTATTCAGAAATCGAGAGTGAGACTAAAGTCGACAAAACTTTGGTGGAGGCTTGGTCAAAGTTTCCTAAATCTTCGGGACTTCCAGATTGTTTGTCCTTGAAGTACGACAAGAAAATGGGGAAGTATGCGGTTGCTACAAGAGACATAAAACCTGGCGAGATTCTTTTGAAGGCTACTCCTTACGTAAAATGTTTATTGCCCGAATCCCTATATACGCACTGTTCGGGATGTTTCAAAGAAGCTTGGACGTCGATTCCTTGCAAGCGCTGTGTCTACGCGATGTACTGCTCCGAGAATTGTAGATCTAAAGCTTGGAAAGATTATCATGAGTTTGAATGCGCGATCACTAATCAATTCATGAACTCAAAGAAAGGCGGGCAAATGCAGTTAATTATGAAAGTCACAATTTTGGCAGTTCATGAGTTTGGCGGCATTCAGGAACTGAGGAAAGAGATCGAGAGAATTGAAGCTATTTCGGGTACACGTCCAAGTTTCTCACTCAAATATCATGAATGTTTTATTGAAAGTTTGCGAGATAAAAACTAAAAAACTGATTGTGAATGTTGATTTTCAGATCCGGCTGAACGATTCTTTGATGAGGATGGTAAGTTTCATGGAGACAAGTATCAGAGTGTCTACACCGCCTGCGACACGAATATGAAATTGGAGCCCCTGGTAGAACTTAACGCTGGGGCGTGGTTAGCAATCGTTGCGACGTACCTTTTTGCGACCCAAACAACTTTCCTTGGAAAAAAATTGGAGCCTGATTGGCGTGTTCTTACTAAAAATCCTACTGTCATTTTCCTTGGCGGTTTGATCTTCCGGCACTTTTACAGTTTGCGATTTGAACACCTGGTAACAGCGCATTGTTTATTATTTATACTAAATTTTTGTGCATAACTGATAGTAGCGTATTTTTTCTAGTGGCTCAATTCTCATGATGAAAATTTGAAGCCGTTTGCTTCTGGGCTTCTTCCAATTGCAAGCTTTTTTCGTCACAGCTGCGCTTCAAAAGTGGACTATGTTACAATGAACCAAGCCCACATCTTGTACAGTTTTGGACCGTTCAAAAAAGGGGAACAGGTAATTTCTACGATTCCAGTTAGTTGGGATTTCAAGCATTTAATTTTTTCAGTAAACATGATTGTCGCAAAAACATGCAAAACCCAATGAGCAACTTTCTTCTTCCAGGTATATCATTCTTTTGAGAGAATACATTTTCACAATACTAAGAGATTTGAAAGACAAGCGATATTAAAAAGAGATCTTCTTCTTTACTGCAAGTGTCAAGCATGCGAGAATAATTGGCCAACGATGCATCATTTACGGCCTGCTTCAGTGAGTACAATAATTTATTTTTTCTGTTATAAGTGTTTGTGTTAATTTTTTTCTCTGTTTTAAATATTGTTTATGCAGATGCCGAGTAAGTCGTTTAAAGTATGTTCCGAAATCTGGGAGTCTTTAAACAAGTTTAAGAATGATCAAACAATGGACAGGAATTTGGAAGACTGGAATTCCATGCTTGAAAAGCTCACGGAAATTGCGACTCTTTGTTTCCAACACCTTCCCATGCAGTGTCTGGACATCTTTACTGTGACCCAGATCTTGAAAAGAATTTTCATTTTGAACTGCGACAAGTCTGAGATTTTTAAACTGACGCGCATATAATAGTCATCAAACGATAACTTGACAATTTTTAACTTTCGAATATTTCATATGCGTTTTGGGGACATTTTCTTCATTTGTGAGAGATCATGTTACATTTTTTTTGTATTTCTGTAGATGTGGATGATCAAGTTATGTGTTACACATCGATTCGAATCGAACATATCTTTGTATTGTCCATTTTAATACCAATAAAAAATTTTAACAATTATGTCTATTAGTACTTGATGAATATGGAGCTTTTTAGTGCAGTTAATAGTAATTAAATTTTGATGGATTTTACACTATATAAGACCGTAAAATATGGTTCATAACGTCGATTATTATCATTCTTCTTTTTCTCCATGTCTATGTCGTTTATTACCAAGTCATTTTCTTAGCAGTAATGAAAAAAAATGAAAAAAAAGTTAAAAGTACAAGGAAATAAGAAAATACAGAAAAGTACGAAAATAAAGCAGAAGGTAAAAATGCAGAAAATGCGATAGGATACCGAAAAATACAAAAACTACTGAAAAATACCCTAATAAAATACAGAGAAACAGACAAATCATTCTTAAAATAAGCAGAGTGCTTAAAACTGCTGAAAACTATGTACTAATATGGAAAAATACGAAACAATACAAAAAAGTACTGATAGATGTAGAGAATGCAGAAATATTGCGAAAATAAATGCAAAAAAATAATGTGAAAGTAATAATAAACACAATGAAATGAAATCAGAAGTAAAAAAAAAGTTTTGTTTATGAGATGAGTCCTTGCTAAAAAACTCTGTCATTTTATTATAGTACAGTTGATAAGAACAAAGAATTACATCCAACATTATATATTAATATTATTATTTTATTATTATTCATTATTTTATTTTATATCAAAATGCGGTACCCTAAAACATTTACTCATCATTGTTTTTCATGCTGGCAGATCCGAGCAATTCATTCATAGAAATAAGAATGGAATTGACTTCAATATTGTTAACATATTCTTATTCTTAATTAGTACGCCTGGTATTAATATTCACTGCCTCTCCTACAGCAATATAACTTCCTTCATTTTGAGTTAACTTGGACAGTTCAAATTTCGCGCTGACAGTTGTCCCGAAAACTAACGTGATGCGCTCTGAGCGGAACATCAGAACATCGCTTCTTTATGCCAAGTTGAGCTATCCCCCATCTGCAATCTGCATATAAACGAAATTTCGGAAATGCGTATTGTTTTCGTGGGTGGCGTCTTTCAATCTTTCACTGAATTTTCTTTTTCTAAAGTTTCTGCAAGGTTCTGCTTGACGCTGTGAAGAAGTATACTTATTTTTTATTACATTTATTGATTTTTTTCAACATTCTTCAACAATCACATAATCAGTTCCCCTTACCGCCACCTTGTTATTGAAAAACAATTGATAAACTGTTTTTAATTGCACTATTGCGAGGAAAGACTGAACAATCGTATTATTCGCAAGAATACGATTTTCAATCGTTTTTCGACTGCTGGGAAGTCCCCCAAAAATTGATTTCGTAATAATATTCACGACTATGTTTTATTTTTCATGTTTATTTTCTTAGCTGGATTGCATTCAACATTCCAGGGACTAACAAACATCGACAAAAAATACCATGGAATGCCGAAGAAGCCAGATTTGCTTCCAAAACTTGTGATCAGCGAATATATTCCTTATGATTTCCCCGACGAAATGTCAACGATCTACTCTGCAAAATCGTACATTAATTATTTGATGAAGTTAGCCGCGAAATTTCACGTCTATCCCGTACTGAGAAACATTCAAAAATCCGTCGAGATATCCAACCAGCTGCGCAGCGAGGGCAACGACATTTTCCTTCAAAAAACCGCGACCTTGGTCGACGCATGGAAAAAGTACTGCGAAAGCATCGCCTTTGCCCCGAACAAATCCGATGAGCTTGCCTTTGCTTTCGGCAATCGATCTGCGGTTCTTTATCAACTCGAAAAATATTCTGAATGTGTGGAAGACATCAACCATGCCTTGTCTCTAAATTACCCGGAGCACTTGAAGAAGAAACTGCTGCTGCGCAAGATCCAGAGTCTCGCGTTCCTGAAAAAAGGTGACAGGAAAAGCATCCTGAAAGCTGGTCTTCACAAGATAGACCAAACATCGGCCACGAAAGCAGAAAAAAAGGACAGGAGGAAAGCTTTCACTGCCGCCTTCAAAAATGATAATTTGGAAAACAAGAATGAGACCAAAGTCGACCCAACTTTCGTGGAAGCTTTGTCAAAATTGCATGAATCTTCAGGACTTTTGGATTGTTTATCCCTGAAGTACGACGAGAAAAAAGGAAAGTATGCGGTTGCTACAAGGGACATAAAACCTGGCGAGATCCTTCTGAAGACCACTCCTTACGTAAAATCTTTATTACCTAAATCCCTCTACACTCACTGCTCCGAATGTTGCAAAGAAGCTTGGACGTCGATTCCCTGCGAGCGCTGTGTCTACGCGATGTACTGCTCCGAGAACTGTAGATCCAAGGCTTGGAAAGAGTATCACGAGTTCGAATGCCCACTCACTAATCAATTTATGAATTCAAAGAGCGGCGGACAAGTCCAGTTGGTTCTGAAAGTCACGATTTTGGCAGCGCGTGAGTTTGGGGGCATTCAGAAACTGAGGGAAGAGATCGAGCGAATTGAAACAATTGCAGGTACACGTCCAAGTTTTTCAATTGAATATCATGAATATTCTATTAACAGTATGCGAGAGAAAAGAAGACAATTGATTGGGAATTTTGATTTTCAGATCCGGCTAAAAGGTTCTTTGATGAGGATGGTACGTTTCATTGCGACAAATATCGCAGTCTCTACAGCGCTTGCGACCTGGATATGAAATTGGAGCACCTGGAAGATATTCACACTAGAGGGTGGTTCGCAGTCGTGGCGGCATACCTTTTTGCCACCCAAACAACTTTCCTTGGAGAAAAATTGAAGCCTGATTGGAGTGTTCTTACTAAAAATCTCACAGTCATTTTTCTCGGCGGTTTGATCTTGCGGCACTATTACAGTTTGAAACATGAGTACATGGTAAGAGCGCTTAGTTTTATTACGTTTTTTATATTGCTATGCAAAGTTGATAAAAGTGTATTTTTTTAAGTTCTACAATAATCATGATGAAATTGAGAAGCCGTTTGCTTGTGGCATTTTTCCAATTGCAAGCTTTTTTCATCACAGCTGCGCTTCAAAAGTGGACTACGTTACGATAAACCAAACTCAAATCTTCTACAGTTTTGGACCGTTCAAAAAAGGGGAACAGGTAATTCCTACAGATCTAGACAGTTGGGATTTCAAGCATTCGATATTTCCTGTAAACATGATGATTGTCGAAAAAATATGCAAAACCTAATGTTGCAACGTTTTTCTTACAGGTGTATTATTCCTTTCTTGGACTGAATTTTTACATGCAGAATAAAATCAAAAGACAAGCGATAATAAATAGAGGTTTTCATTTTGAATGCAAATGTCAAGCATGTGAGAATGATTGGCCAATGGCATTTCAGTTACTGCCTGCTTCAGTGAGTACAATACTTCATTACTTCTATCATAATCATTTTTTTCTTCATTTCGGAAATTGTTTCTGCAGATGCTGGTAAGGTCGGACGGCGTCAATTGCAAGATCAGAAAGTACATGCAAGAGTGTATGATGGATGATGAACCAATCGTCACTAATCTGGAAGACCAAATTTCTACTCTCAAAAAGGTCTCAGAAAAATCGAATTTTTTTTTCCAGAATGCCCCGATGCAGTGTCAGGAAATCTACGATGTAACCACGATTTTGAAAACAATTTTTGTTCTGAACTGCGACAAGTCTGAAATTCTCCAATTGGCGCGCGAGTGATTTTCATCAAACGACGACTTGTAAATTTTTAACTTGAATATTTTTTATGCCTATTGGGTGCATTTTCTTTATTTGCGAAAGATCAAGTTAATATTTTCTGTATTTCTATGTACAAGGAAGATGAAGTTATTTTGTTCACATCGAGTCGAATTGAAAAGCTTCTTATTTGATTGAAATGCCATAAAAAGTCATAGCAATCTATATATTACTAGATGCATTTTCAGCTCATTACTGTCGTAAATAGTGTTTCAATTGTAATGGAGTTTATACTATATAAGACAGTAAAGTACGGTACATAATTTCGTACGTTGATGCCGAAAGATGATAATCGCCTTCTTTATAATTATATGTAATGTGAAGATTTTCACAGCAATTTCAAAGTAATATGAAAATTCTTTCTCTGATTTGCATACTTTATTTGAGGCTATTCCTTTCCATTAATCAAAAAGTTGTGGTTTCGTGGTAAATTGGCCATTTTCTACGTCGTTCACCACATGGTTTTCTGCGCGCTTTCAACGTCGATTATCATCACCCTTCATTCTCAACGTCATTTACCACGTAGCAATAATGGGAAAATACAAGTAAAAATAAAACAAACGACGGAAAATTTGCAATAGAAATTATAGGAAAATATGAAAATACAGCGAATGCAAATAAATAGGCAGAATGCTCGAAACTACGGGAAAATAAGAAGGAATATAGAAAAATACGAAACAGGAATAAATAGCAATATGACAATAACAACTGAAAAAACAATTCCAATAAAATATTAATGATACATTTTAAACGTTTAATTAATATTCGTTTTATTGAATGCACAATAGATTTCTGTTTCTACGAATAATATCATTGAATTAATAATTAATCTTATCACCAGTTCGAATTATTAAAAAAATAATCTAAATATGAAGACAGATGTGCGATTTTAGGTCTGTAACATTATTTACTGCGTTTCCTCAAGCAATATAACGTGCTTCTTTTTAGTTCAATTCGTACGATTCAAATTTCGCGCGGACAGTCGTTGGGGGAAAACCTGATAATAGCGAAACATCAGAACATCGCTTCCCACGCTTCCAGCCATCCGCTATCCAGTGTTCATATCAAACAGATCAGAGCAGTGGGAATCACGCTTAGAAATCGAGAACACTCGATTATATCACTTAGAAGTCGCATAGAAGGCCCATGCCAAGTCGAGCTACCCAGGATCCGGTGTAAATATATATCAGTGGTTTATAAGTTCATAGGAAACACGTCTTGAATTTTCGTGGGTCGCGTCTTTCAGTCTCGTCAAATTTCCTTTGTCCAAAGTTTCTGTTCGGGGCTCTTTGCCTCTGTACAGAAGCATACTAATTGTTTTATACGTTGTCATTTCTTGATTTTTTCAAAATTCTTCAACAAGTAAATTATCAGGTTCTTTCAAAGTCAACTAGTAAATTTAAAACACATAATCAGAGGTTTTCAATTTTATTATTAGGAAAAAAGACAATAATCGTATTTGTTGCAAGAGTACGATTGTTTAATGGTTTTAAATCGTTTTTCGATTATTAGAAATTCCGAAGCGATTATTCAAAATTTATTTTCTAATAGTATTTTTACCTAGCTATAATTTTCTATATTTATTTTCTTGACTGGATTGAGTTTAACTTTACAGGAGCTAACAAACATGGACAAGAAATACCATGGAATGCCGGCAGACGCATATTTGCTCCTCAAACCCGAGATCAGTGAATATCTCCCATACGATTTCCCTGAGGACCCGTCATCAATCTTCTTCAAAGAATCGTATACGAAATATTTGATGGAGCTGGCAATCAAGAATGACGTGCATCCCATACTAAGAAACATTCGAAAATCCGGCGAGATATCCAACCAGCTGCGCAGCGAAGGCAACAACATTTTCCTCAAAAAAACTGCGACCTTGGTCGACGCATGGAAAAAGTACTGCGAAAGCATTGCCTTTGCCCCGAACAAATCCAATGAGTTAGCCTTTGCTTTCGGCAATCGATCTGCAGTTCTGTATCAACTCAAAAAATATTCCGAATGTGTGGAAGACATTAACCATGCCTTGTCTTCAAACTACCCAGAGCACTTGAAGAAGAAACTGCTGCTGCGCAAGATCCAGAGTCTCGCGGTTTTGAAAAAAGGTGATGTTAAAAGCATCCTCAAAGCTGGTCTTCGCAAGCTGGATCAAATATCAGCTGAAGAAGCAGAAAAAAAGGACTTGAAGAAAGCTTTTACCGACGCATTGAAGAATGATTATTCGGAAATCAAGGATCAGACTAAAGTCGACAAAACTTTTGTCGAGGCTTTGTCGAAATTTCCTGAATCTTCGGGACTTTCGGATTGTTTGTCCTTGAAGTATGACGAGAAAATAGGAAAGTATGCTGTCGCTACAAGGGACATAAAACCTGGCGAGATCCTTCTCAAGGCCACTCCATACGTAAAATGTTTATTGCCTGAATCCCTATATACGCACTGTTCCGAATGTTTCAAAGAAGCTTGGGCTTCGATTCCTTGCGAGTGCTGTGTCTACGCGATGTACTGCTCCGAGAACTGTAGATCCAAGGCTTGGAAAGAGTATCACGAGTTCGAATGCGCAGTCACTAATCAATTTATGAACGAGAATAACGGTGAGCATCTCCAGATGATTATTAAAGCCACGATTGTGGCTGCACGTGAGTTTGGAGGCATTCAGGAACTGAGGAAAGAGATCGAGCGAATCGAGAAAATTTCGGGTACACGTCCAAGTTTTTCAATCGAATATCATGAATGTTTTATTGGCAAGTATGTGAGAAAAAACTAGAAAATTGATGGGTAACTTTGATTTTCAGATCCGGCTAAAAGAGTCTTTGACGAGGCCGGAAAGTTTCATGGTGACAAGTATTGCAGTCTCTACAGTGCCTGTGACACGAGTATGAAAATGGGGCATCCGGAAGAACGAAATAAAAAAGGGTGGTTCGCAATCGTTGCGACGTATTTTGTTGCTACTCAGACAACTTTTCTTGGAGAACAATTAGAGCATAATTGGAGCGCTCTTATTAAAAATCCTACTGTAATCTTCCTTAGCGGTCTGATTATGCGGCACTCTTATAGTTTGCGATATCAATGTGTGGTAATAGCATTTAGTTTTTTATTTCATATTCTACGTTTTAGCTGAAAGTAAAAATCATGTAATTCTTTTATAGTGCTTCAATTATCATGATGGGAGTAAAAAGCCATTTGCTTTGGGCATTCTCCCAATTGCAAGCTTTTTTCATCACAGCTGTGCTGCAAAAGTGGACTATGTAATAATGAACCAAGCCCATATATTCTACAGTTTTGGACCGTTCAAAAAAGGGGAACAAGTAATTTCTCCAGTTATAATCAGTTGGGATTTTGAGCATTTGATCTTTTCTGTAAACATGATTCACGAAAAAATATGCAAAACTCATATTTACATTGTTTTCTTTTCAGGTGTATCATTCTTTTCTGGAAGTGCATTTTCTTGATGAGGACAAAACCTCCAGACAAATGTTTTTGAAAATAGATGGTTATTTTGAGTGCAAATGTGAAGCATGTAAGAATAATTGGCCAATCGAATCTCAATTACTGCCTGCTTCAGTGAGTACAATCATTTATTACCTCTTTTATAAACGTTCCTGTACTAATATTTTTCTTCGTTTTGAACATCGTTTTTGCAGATGCTGATTAAGTCGGAGGAAATAAATTTTGAAATCTGGAAGCACAAGCAATCGTGTATGAAATATTTGGAAATCAACCCAAATCTGGAAGACAGGAATTCTATCCTCAAGGTAGATGGAGCGCTTCGTGATAGTCAAGCGAAGCTTTAAATCTACGAATAAAATATAAATACTTTTGGCTGTAATAAGCAGTTCAGTCATCTTAATTAGTATTTTTAAGGTCGATAGGACGTAACCAAGACCATATTTTTTATCAAATTATACACACTGCAAT
>JABFQM010003026.1:0-12979 GCA_022816865.1 Zelostemma sp. ZL-2020
GTATCTTTTCGGCAAATGAATATTTTCCAAAACGCCACGGTCAAGTTGTTGCAAATAGTCCCGTGAACAATATAAATAACCGAACATGCAAATTAACTAAGAAATAAACATTTTTCTTTTAAAAAACTGTTAAAATTTTCAATTGTTCGTCACGAGCATTTTTGTACAATTTTTTCACTCGCGTATTTTTTTTCATGAAGAAGAAGATATTGTTGAATAAATTATACTCACATATTAAATTATGTTGCATTATAAATTTTTTTTTCAATTCGCCCTTGCATTAAAGTATCGATCCACCTTAAAAAAACCTTTTACAGCAGGGGACAAAAGTGTGAGTTTTCCAGTTTGAAAAATACAAAATCCCGTGAGATTATTCAATTCTTGAATATCCCCTCGACGAAAACTCAAGATGGCAAGGAAAATATTCGGATCCGCTAAAACGAAAGAAAAATGCGGTCATGCCCAGCGACGAAAAAAACAGAACAAAAAAAGGAAAGAAACGATAAGGGGAAACGTGAGGTTCCGTGCAAGGGATGGCATAACGTACAAAAGTTACGAGCCATGTCAATTACCTTGCAGGCCAACACCGGAGTTTCTATGATAGAGATTTCGAGGTTGATCGATATGCTTTGGAAGCGCGTGATGATGATTGTTGTTATTGTGATGATGATAGTGGTAATGACGGTAATAGATATTAGAGTGATGATTGTACTGATTGCTATGGTGATTAGAAAGGTAATAATTGGGAGGAGGCTGGCGGTTAGAGTGCCTGGCAGCCGGTAGTGGGTGCTGGTGGTGATGCTGGCTGATGTGGTAGTTGGCATTGACATTGGCATTGGCATTGGCGTTGGGGTGAGACCCCGGAAGGAACTGAGGGTACACGTGGTGAGACCATTGCGGGAACAAAGGTCGCCCTCCTCCACCGCCATTCCCATCTGCTGCGAAACCACATTTACCATGTAACCTTGAGCTCCATTTCTCTTTTTCATTCATCTCGCTTTTTTCCTTCCCAATCTTTTTTCTTTTCGCTCTGAATTCATCCAATCAATGCGTTGCTTTCTCACGAAATCGAGGAACGAAACTCGTTAATTCTACGACGACTACTCTGGCTTTGAAAACAAGATCAGTTAGGAAGAAAGAGGCGTTAATTGTGATGAACTGTGTGATGAAGATGTCGCAGATTCGACGCAATTTTCTTCGAGGGCAGCTCGAAATTGCGTCGAAATCGAATGAAAGTCGAAGGGGGCTCGATAACGACTAAACTAAACTTTCCAACAACGCAAAAAACAGCTAAACATCTCGCTGCCGGGAAAGAACTTTCGGCAACTTTCTTGAAAACCGAGATGTATCCCGATGTCCCAGAAAAAAAGGTGCAAACAACATTCGACATACACATCAAAACTCTCACTGTCAGATACAGGTGTAACAAAGTTGGTTTCTAACGTCACAATGCATTCATTCATGCATCTACCACCGTGTTCGAAGTGTCAAATCGTGTACTTCACGCCAAACCGAAGTTTCCCTCGACCTGGGATTCAACGAGAAAGTGGCTTTTGTTAAGTACAAGTTCGCAAGTTCGCGAAGAAGAATTTCGCCGATTCGATCGATTGTGTTGGAGCAACCGTTCGGGAAGTTTCGAATCCTTTCGGAACAACCATTTCCCATCGTTCTTATTGTTGTTAGAAAATTAATTCGAATAAAGCAGCTCGTAGACAAAGCCAGTGAAGGATGTTGAAGTATTAGAAAATCTACTTTGCCAGGTAAAAAATGAATTACGTGATAAGCTTGATCAACTATTACTTGTCAGTGCCTTGGAAGCGTTAATTTTTTCAACGAAACTTTCATCATATCTGACACGTAAGAGCTTTGAGAAAACCACCAATTTATGCTCCGTTATGTCCCCGATGCCAAGTTTTTCATGTTTATTCCCGGGATGAAAAACCGGGAAATCTTACCTGACGGGCTGCCCGATCTCAAATGCGTACCGTTCGTTTGAATGGTTTGAACGGGCGTCGGTGGACGTTGCGACACGGGCGGTTCCAGAATATCTCGATACTTCGATACCATTAAAACAGAGATGAAGTAAACTATAGCCAGGGACAGAAACTGGGCCTGCTTGGTTTCTTCCTGAAAAACGCATGCATTTTTAGCGACACTCGTCCAGGAAATCGCTCGACGATCAATACTCACAACATCTCTGTAAATAACGGCTCTCAAACGGTTCACGTCCATGTCCTGCAACAACTTTTCCGGATCCTTCACAGGACTCATCTGATTCGTGAGATTGTCCACTATGTTCTACAAAATTCAAGGTCTTATTAACATTTCCATTCTTTCAGCAGTTTCGGGGCAAAGTTTACGAGGCAATTCAAGACGGGGCTGCGATGAAGTGGTTACGTACCTTGGGCGACGTCTGCACGCCTCGTATAAGAGACTGTATGTGTTGTGATTTATTACTAGAACCAATCTGCCGACCTAACATGCTGTACGATCTGCCACGTTCTTTACACTCTAAACAGTTTCTAACGGCACATGTACAGACCTAAACAAGCAGTACATCGATGATTACAAGGAAAACAAATTAGCGTATTCGGGTAATTAAGAATTCGAGAAAAGAAAGAAACGCAACTCTGTCAATAAGTTTTTACGCTTTTGTGCGAGAATACGCTTTTGATCTACAAATTTTTCTATTCTACGCACGACTAAGTACACCTGTTTTTTTTTTTTTTCTTCCACCGACGTTCCTTCTAGTGGATTCGTTCCAGAATAATGAAAAACTACTTTGAATCGATGTGTAAAGATTAATCGAGAAATGTTTATAATCCATAGAAGAATGGATCCAGGTTGAGGGAATTGAAGTAATTGGAGACTCCGAGTGATTAATTCTTTACACACGATGTGAACAGTGTACAAGTAATTAAATTCACTTTTCTATTGATATTGAGTATTTGCACTTTTGTTACGTATAAAGCCTACTGTGCACTAACGAAAGTAGGCATGTAAATTTCAAAGTACGCTGTATCTCAAAAGCTTAATCTGTGCTTCGATTCGTGGACATTATTTTCTTGAATTTTGCGTATTTCTCGTGACTTTTTGAACAATTTACAGAGCGGTACAAACCAGTCGCAGACACTGTCTGAGGATGCCGCCGCTGGACATGTTTTTCTCCGCTTCGAGTTCTCCAAAGTTCAGAGAACTCGCGAAAATTAGAACATCGGCCATGTTCACCAGTCTCTGAAGAAACGAGACCGCCACTTCGATGGGCATGCCCTGAGTGGGTTCGATTACGTCCAATTCACTCTGTAAATAAACATATAGTCAATCTCAAGATAACAAATATTTAATCTCGAATTTGCTCATTTTTCTAACGATCAATTCCACAAATTTCGAATAATTGAACGCAATGAACAAGTTTTTGACAATGCAGTACAAAAACTTGAAGCCGATAATTTCGTGGAATACAAACGTTTGGGGATGTCGCTGAAGCCAGAAGAGGCAAAAGTCCACCGCAGGCGATGATAAGATTGTCAGCGAGTTGCGAGATGAGATGCACGGTGTTGACCACGAAAATAGCGTTTTCGCTGCTGTTCACGAAATCCAGCACTGATTTCGTGGAGTGACTGCAAAAAAATGCCTCGTTTAATTTCACAAGAACAAATCGCATACAACAAACAAAACGAATTCATACCTTCTCCACACTTGTATGTCAGTTTCCAGGGAGAAAAGAACGTCGGAAAGGAGCCTCTGGTGTATGTAAGACCATTTGAATTCCGGTATCCTGAACGGTGGACGAGTCGGGCCCGGACTGAACATCGGTCTCGTGGAAGGATTCGCTTGTTTCGCCTTCTTCGATTCTGCACTCGCAAAGATAAAACAAATGAGTCGAAGATTCCAAAAAATGTACGCTTATAAAACTCTGAGCCTACCAAAATGATTGGGATCCACTTGCGTGGACGTGGAGGCACTCCTCGGTCGTTTTTGCGGCGAAAACTGTGTCCTCGCAGAGTGGTTCTGCTGTTCCACGTCGTTATCCTCGACCGCGGCGTCGGATGAACCGGCGGGTAAGCTCGATCTGCGCGGCCGAGCGTTCGCCTCGCGCTCCGGCGACGAGTCGGTCGCCAATGAATTGTCCCTCGCAACTCCCGCATTAGAACTAACAATTTGAGGCACACCGTCGGGTAAACTTGTAGTAGTAGCATCACAGACTGTAGATATTGTTGGAATTTGCTGTTTAATGTTTGGCACTTGCGTCACGTTATCTACAGAACTTTGAACATCGCTATCATTACACAAACTATCGGTTACTTCTACGGAGTCCGCTTTCGGCGGGACGTCGTCGGGCTTTTCACTTATGCTATTAGAAATATTGGACGGTTCCCTCGAACGCTCCTCGTTTAGCTTTTCCTCTCCGCTATCATTAATAACAGCACTTTTATCCTCCGACAATGAGCCCGGAGCAGCGCCCTCGTCCTCATTCGACTCGTTACTCGCTACGACTTCCGCGCCCTCTACCGCATCCGCGGAAGCTTCGAAGCTCTCTTCTACTACGCTAGTTGAGCAATTGAGACTCTTCTTTGCACTTTCATCCTCGCCTTCTTCTTTCTCCTCCGCTTCTTCGGCATTTCCAGTGTCCTCGACTGCGCTTTTCTTATCCTCTATCGCCCCCTCAATTTCGTTCTTTTTCGACTCCAGTGTCAAACTCTCGTCGACTTTTTCTTTTTCAATGGATTCCTTATCATCGCCATCTGGCTTTTCAAGCTCTATTGAATTTTCAATCTCAGGAGCTGTTGTCTCTTCTTCGCCGGGTGCCAGAGTTGCTTTCTCCTCGCTCGCCTCCGCCGAACTTGCATCTTTTGACTTCTCCAAAGATTCGTTATCGGAAACTTGCTTATCTTCCAATATCACTGTTTCGCCTTTTTCTTCTTTCTCGATAACGCCATCTCCCTTTTCTTCCACCTCATCAGATGCCAACTCGACGGTTTCGTTTTCAACTTTCAAAGACCGAGCAGGCGACGTATTTTGTTTCTCCTCTTGTTCTTGACTTTCCTTTTTTCCTTCACGCGCCAACGAATCCGGACTGGGACTTTCGATCTTGCGCGCCTCGCCGAAAATATCGCTCGCGGAACTTTCGACGGAGACCACCTCGCTCGTCTCATGGGTCGCATTTTCTTCGCGCACCGTCGAACTTTCCTCTGGAACTTCGCACGCGACGACCGGCGTCTCCGGCTTGCTCAGCGTAGAATCCGGCGACGCCGCTTCGCTCGACTGCTGCGTGTTATTCGTCGCTTGACTCGGCGATTTCGCGATTACGGGACTGTCCTCGCTCTCCGTGTTGTCGATCGAGTTCAAATCGCAGCTGCACGATTCCTCCCCCATTCTATCGTTGTTTTCCAACGCTTCGTATTCCTAAAAGTGGAAACAAATCGTCAAATTCTATCTGCATCGAAAAACAAGACGCACAACGCGTATAATTAACATTTACACATTTGTCTTCGCGAACCTGGGCACTTTTATCTTCGACCTGCACCTGGGACTGCTGATTGACCCACGTAGTTGGCCTGCTGTATCCGTTGTTCCCGGAATGTTGCTGATCCCATCCCGAGATCGTGCTTATGGGTCTCTGCTGCCGCAGTTCAGGATCCGTTATATTGTCCGAGCGTTGTCTCTCGTAGTGCTCGTACATTTGCGCGAATTGCAGCTTGAATTCTTCATAAGAAACCTGCGGCAAAAGCCAAGAAAATTGCGCATTGTTCTTCGACTCACGAATCCTCGCTACTTTTGAGAAATGAGATCCTTTCCTCGACTTACTTTTGAATGAACGATGGCCAACGTGTCCACCCAAACCCTCCAACCTCCGTATTCGTGTTTGATCGCGTGATGCAGCAGCATGCGGAACAAAGAGTAGACCATGTCCGAGATTTTTTGCTCCTCGGTGTTTTTCGGGTGAATGTAAGCCATCGCAATAAGCCATTCTTGCCAGACCGACATTTGCAGCACCGTTCGTCTGTTCTCCCGATTGTTGTTGCACAGCAGAGTCATGTCCGAAAGGAATAGTTTTTTCACGTCCAAAAGCTGCTCGTTCTGCTTCGATTGTCGGACGAGCGTCGCGACGACTTTGAGGATCACTGGAAACAAGAATTCGAGGTCAATCGAACGGTCTTCGCGAGTTTTCATTCTGTACTTACTGGGATTTTCCAAGCGATAGTGCGACTCGGGTTCCGGGTGTCTCGTATAAAGAATTTGCTGGCTAATGTGTTCGGTCATTATCTGCAAATTTGGAAAAAAGTTATGAGCAGGTTTTAGGATTTTTTTTAAATCAGGAATGCATTACCTCGTATAAAACATTGTACGTTGGTAACGATAGCGTTTCTTCGTTAAGGAGCATTCTTTCGGCGAGCAGCGTGTACAGATTGTGAGGACTCATCACGTCGTATTTTCTTCTGTGGAAACATCGTGCTCGTTATTGACGAATTTTTTAATTAAAAACCTTCAGACCATGCTAATTTTGCGTCAAAAAAATCCGGTTATTGAAGCACCAAACGGTGCACGAGATGTAAACGAAAACTTTTCGCGTTTGGAATCTACATTTTGCAAAATTAAAAATTAGACGGAATAAAAAGTCCAGTTAGAGCGACGAATGAGAATTCCTCATTGCAAAAAGTTTGATGAAATTACGATGCATTTAATGGAAATATTCTGTACCGGAAATTACAGTCGATCAATTTTACATTTTTCAAACAGTTTTTCAATCTGTAAATACAAAAAAGGTTAATTATCCGCATTCGAAGATTTTTCAGAACAAAGTGTCGATAACAAGATTGCTAATATAAAAAAGACACAACATAACTTTTCCGAGTCTAAAAAAAGAGCCGATCATAAAAATGGAACTTTGTATTTATACGTCGCGATATCACAATTCGCCGTCAGTCAGTTTTATCGATAACCCAATTTCGTCGCCCGATGAGCATTTTTTATTAAATTTTTGCAGACTCACTTGTGTGTGCTGCGACTCAGGAAAAATCCAAGCAATTTAAGCCCTTGCAGTCGAATCAGCTGACTCTCGGCGGCGAGAAGCTTGAAGATCGTCCTGACCCCGTGTTTAGCATCGAACGCGGGCACCATCGAAGACGGATGCTCGGACATCAGCGATATGAGCATTTGCAGAACATCGTGCAAGTTCTCGTCCTACGCAAAGAAAAAAAAAATTTACTCTCATTCCTCGACCTTTTTTACCCCGATAAAAAATACCTCGTGCATGGTCGTCAAGTAATTGAGGATGCTTTGAAGTTCGTCATCTTTGACGCCATTTCCAATCATGATGAGCTGCTTTAAAAACAGCAGGATGTAGGAGCGGATCGTTAAAATGTCTTTTTGCTGGGGCCGTGGTCCATCTGCAAAGGAATAGTTGATTAGGGCAAAGTAACTAAGCAATAATTAAACAAACACGGAAGACATACCGAGTCCTTTTGGCGTGATGCCGCTTTTGCAGCGTGGATTGGCGACCCAGTAGTAATACTTCAAAGTATGTACCGTCTGCAATACCGTGGAGACTCGTCTGACGTTGGAATATATTTGAGTGTCGCTGAGGAACTCCGTAGCTAGGTAGGAATAAAGCCGAGTTTGAACCGGCACCGGCGTATATATCCACAAAGCAGGATTAAAGAGAACGTGATCCAGTAGCTGCCATGTCAGGAATGAAAAATAAAACAACTGCATCACCATGGGTCTGCCTGTTCTTCGGATACAACAATCCAACCGACTTTTCCACCCCCTAAACGAATTTTGTGGCCAAATCTGTGGCTTCCGAGACACATTTTTCATCTTTTTATCTCAAATATCAGGAGTTGAGTTTCATGACGTAAAACATTGAATCGCTCACGTTTGTTATCGAAACGATTTCACGAGAAAGCGCTCCGTCGAGGCGATGAAAAAGTTGGGAAAACACTTTTTTTCGAGTACACATTAATTCATGTTTGTTCGATCCATGAATGCACGATAAACGATGCAAAATAACGAAACACAAGTTAAACACGTGTTTGTGCAAACATGCGCTAGGAAAATATTGATTAAATTTTTGTTCAGCAGCGCTGAAGAGCGTTCATCAGTTTCAAACACCCCGCGCGAAGAGAGGAAAATCAATGATAATTCGCTGCGTTTTCCCTCGAATATTTATTTTCCAAGCTCATCCGAGGTATAAAAAACATGTTGAAAAACGTCAAGGACTAATGGAAAAACTCGGATTTTTTTCCAATGTCATATTCGCTCGGGATGAACACGGAATTGGAGAAGGATCCGGGTTGATAAACACGTTATGTTGTGTTTAAGTTAGTCCCAATTAATCCGAAGTCACTAAACCTCGGGTATGAGCATAATCTATGTTAATACCTCAGGTTTGGTGACTCCGTCGTTATGACGGTATGTAAATTTGCTCTAGATACTAGTTATTGTGTTCATAACTCATTTTGGTTTATGGGTACAGGTAAAAGTGAGATCGAAGTTTCGCGAAAAATGCATAATCCGAGTTTGAAAAGCTCGTTTGTAGCCATTGGCTGAAATTTAAATCGTCACGCGCGCACGGATAGCAACGCATTGTTTTTCCTCGGGATGAAAGCGATAAAAGCAGCTTGCAGCAAAAAAAACTATTCGCGAAAGTCAAAAGTGGAATCGAAGCACGAGTGATTTCAAATGTTTGTGCGTTGAGTTGGCGAGACTCAAATGTCAAAACAAGCTAATTGGACGTGACACGAGACCGACGTGATTCTCGTATTGCAATGAAATTCATCATTTTTCAACAAGTAGTGCTTTTTGTACTTTTTGTTGGGTTAATAAATTTGACGGTGTTTACCTGTTTAAGTAACAAATCGCTGTTGGCGCTCAAGCACGTAACGAGATGTTTTGTCAGTTCCAAAAACGACGCGAGAACTTCGGTTGTTAGATGATCTCGACTCGCCCTTTGGAGCATGTAACTTATGACCAAAAATCCTCTATTTTGTACCATGTGTTGCTGAACGGTTTGCGAACTCTCGACAAGATCGCAAATGAATCCTAACAATTTCGAACTGGAAATCGTGGAAATTAATAATTGATAACTCTCGTTGACCATGCATTAATTCAATCGAATTACCATAAAGTTGGGTCGCGCTTGATGTCAGTCGGAGATATACAGTCATAAGGCATGTCTAATTGCGAGAATAATGGAAAAAGCACTTGAATCCCACCAATAGAATTTAACGTACTATGTATCGAATGCGTTATTACGGCTTTGACGTCCTAAAAATGAAAAAAAAAACGGTCATTAAATCACGAAATAAATGATTTTGGATTTTGGAAGACTCACCAGAAGCATTAGAGCGTGAGGCGTATGTACAAAATAAGAAACGTTTCCTTTCGGCGCGCTCTGAAGACAAAGCTGCGAGTCCGTCGCTACCGGGTTGTACATGAACACAATTGCATTGGACAACTTTCCATCGTAAAGCACCTGCGATATTATAAAGTTTTTATAGCTTTCCGAACGGAAAGTTTCGCGGGCGAAGAAGAAAAAGTTCAAAAGTGCATTGTCAATCTCAACGAATTTAATAGATCCTGCATTCCCTCGGGTGCGGATAAAAGAAGCGCACTCCGAAAAATGGAAAACTTCGCCACGGCATTCGTAATTCGCGAAACAAGTTTTCAAGGTCCGAGATCGCATGAATTTTCGACTTTTCTATTACTTACAAAACATCGTACCACTACGAAAATTTCCATGCGAGAACAGTATGACACTAAGATAACGATTATCTACGGGGGTCCAAAATACATAAACAGCACGATGGAAAAAACAGGTACAGTAATCGCGGGGTGAACGTAAAAAGGGGAATTTAACGAAACAAAAATGGGAAGAAAACAGAGGCAAAGAGAATAAAAATATTTCACGACCTTCCGTTTTCGTGCCCCTTTCGCCGGGGTCGTTACCTTAAACGCGTGCGTTCGCAGTAAATTAAGGTTCATTGTGAAACAGAACGTAATGAAAACAAGGAGAAACAAAAGAAAAATGCTTACAGTTGGCATACTTTGGTCCGCCATGCTCGCGAGCTCCTGTTCATCACTCACCCTTTTGTGATTGTCTGGCAAATTCAGGTAACATTCATTGTCGAACCGGAACTGACTCTGCGGCAGCATAAAAGTTTAAATTATTAATTATAATTAAATAGTCGAGGGACAAAAGCAACCTTGTATCCTGGCCCCAGCCTGTGCATCGCACAAATTTGATGCGTGGTCAGCGCCTCGCTAAAAAGGTATATTGCACTCATCTGTCCACAGAAGACGCGCTCTTCGTCCAGTTCTGGGGTAGCCCCGATGTAACACTTGTCAAAGGGCTGCGGAAGAACTCAAAGTCAATCAATTGCGTCGGTTGATGTTAGTTTTTCGACTCCGCTTAATTTACTCACGTCGTTCGTCGAAACGAACCACGCCATTTCCGTGCTAGAAGCTAGTTGGCCGTTGACTAGACACTTGATTTCGCTTTTCGTCCACCTATTATATATGTACACTACCGCAATCATATACCACTGAAAAACGAAAAGACGAGGGGAATTTGAATAAAATGTACGTTGAAGATGGAATTTCACATGTTCTGTGCCAATTATTATGAGAATTGGATTACGAGTTACGGAATGAACCGAGTAATTGCGAGCGACGAGAAAGAGTAATAAATTTTGCGATGGTAAATACTGCGCTGCGAAAAGTTCAAGACGAGTCGAGGGGAAATCGCAGTTGGTCAAAAGACGCCCTTTTGGCTCAATTAAGGGCCCTGATGCAATAAGGGGACGAGCGCTCGAGTGTTTTTAACGAGCACAATTTTGGGATACATTGAAATATGTTAAAGTGATATTTTATGCTTGGTCGGAGTGTTTTCGAGGTGGAAATTTTCAAGTACGACTGATGAGAGTGTCTCGGGTTGAAAAGGTCATTTTTTTGAAGTGAAAAAAGAAAACAGGAATGTTCATTACGATGATGTTGGAAAGTTCAAAGTTTTTTCTCGTTAAAATTAAAAATAAACACTTCAAAAAAACCTAAAGTGGAATCGTGAGAACATTTTTTGTTTCGGTTGGAAGAAATATTTGTTTTTCATTTATTACTTTGTGAAATATTGTAAAATATTACTTTGGAAGTTGTGAAACATTAATCCATTAAGATATCAATTTCCCCTTTTATTCTTTTTTGAGCTGCCAGCTTCTTTTTGTGTTTAGCGTGTTTAATAATAGATTAAATAAACAATAAAAATTACATTTTCTGGTTTTTATCATTTCTTTTTGCAGCTAAAGCATTAATTAAAATATTTCTACGACCAAGCTATTTTCCGCTGAAAATGGAAACTTTTACGATGGCAAAAATGTAAGATATCATTACAAATATTTACATTAAAAAATTTAATTAAATTTTTAGTGAGATAACTTGAAAACGATATCAGTTTTTATCAGCGTTTATTAAAAATATTATTATTATTGCAACGAAATACGATTCGCGTTATAACAATATTTATTTTAAAAAAAATATTAACAAAGATTCAAAAGATTTAAATGCCTTCTCCTGAGCGAAAAAGTAGTAAAATTCGTGATTCGCGTTTATTAAAGATTCCCGAGTTTCATGTTTGCAAATATTAAAACAAAAAACACGTCGAATAGAAATTGTTCCCTTGTATCGTGTTCATCATCGCGTAGAGGATTAAAAAAAGAGCACAAACAAACTCGAAAAAAAATGAATATAATGAAAAACAGCTTTCAAACCCCGCATGAAAACGCCGACGAAAGTCACTTTCAGAAGTTCCAAATGACCGAGTTCGTAACAAGTTACATTTATCCGGTTTCCATAAAATACGTTACGTAAATCGCAAAGCCGGAAGCGCGAGCGGTCAGGATGAAAAGGAAGATTTCGTAATAATTTCCATGCCGGTAATTCGGCTAATCCTAAAAACGAAATCCCGGGTTGAGAGTTAATTACCTTTCGTGGCTGAAATTCGTATTTGACACAGTGCTGGAAGCCCTTTCCTTTCACCTTCATCGAAGTAAGGACCAAGCAATTACCTACAAAGTGCGCGGAGTACCCCACGCCTTTGCTGGTTTTGAAGCTGCGAAGTCGAAAGAACGTGATTAATGAATTACCAGTGCACACGCGAGTTTTGTTTTCGCACGAAGTTGCACTGAGCGAACGCTCCTAACAAAGCCTTTCAGAAAGATTAGTCACCCTTCGAAACGCCCTTGACTCTGGTCTCAAAGGAACTAAAGAGAAGAGCGCGAAGCTTAAGAGTTTTCGAAACAAGAGCCCTTACCAGTACAGGTACGGCTTTTCTCGTTCAATATTAACGGAGTTGATGGGATCGAGTCGGAACCACGTTGTGAACGTGAATCCATTTTCGTAGGGCCACTTCGCCAGTGGAGATAGAACGATTGCCTGGAATACAAGAAAAATACATCGGTTTCATGAGCCCGATACCACGATTTCACGCTCTCTTCCATGCATTTATCCGCTTGACACTCGCCCGATAGTGCCGGAAGGAATTCGCCCTCGGAATACAATAAAACTCAACTCCCAGCGGAATAAGTCCACTGGACACTAAGTCGCTTTTTTATTCGCCGATGCTGAAAAAAGGGAAACCAAGAAGTGCCAATTTCCAAATTTTCGGAATTTATTCTCCAGTTTCTCCTTTCTGCGCAAAGCTATGGATATTTTTGGAATAAAATGAAATTTGTATACTCCATTACCGATTATTTCGTTCAAATTTTCAACATTGTTTCACGCGTAACCATAAATTTTTCGTATCTTAAATTTTTACAGCACGCGCAGACTTTTTTTTTGAAAACTGTATAATATTCATTTAAGGTTGAACTGGAGTAACATAAAAAATGACCAAAATTGATGAGATTCGGAAAAATAGCTAGCCTTGTAATACTAAAGCTTTGTGCAAAATCTAGAATTTATTGATCAACAAGTTAAAAAGTTG
>JABFQM010003027.1:0-12979 GCA_022816865.1 Zelostemma sp. ZL-2020
GTCGTGTAGTGCTCGTTGTAGAAGCAAATTACAACGCTGGCACTGGGCAGCGTCGCTGGGTACGTTTGGTTTTGGCAGAGCTTGTTCCGCGTGTCCGGCAGCGTTCTCCGCAGGCCCAGATTGTCCGACACCAGGACGTTGAACGCGAAATTCTTGTAGCCTTCGTCGCGCTTTACCTGCTCCTCCACGTTCCGCACCATCCCCAGGTCGTCGAGACCTGAAATTTTGGGATTGATGTAATTTGTTTTTGGAATTAATTCGTGTTTTTGGTGAGACCTTCACCCAAAGCAACGCTCGGTTTTACGGGAACCGGTTGAAGTTGTTTTCTCAGGCTTTCGCTGTTTACGTAGGATTTCTTTTCTTTTGGGATTTTCAGGTTGTACAGGTTCTTGTCGAAGATGTTGTTCCTGCTGAATTTGGGCATGGAGTTGTCGTGCAACATCATTTCTTTTATTCCGTTTCGGTTTTGATCGAAGATTGATTCTTGGAGGGGTTTCATGATGTCCGGTTCCAGCATCGTGGGATTTGCTGTACTCGCGGATTGCGAGAGTTTCGAGTAGAGGTACAGACTGAAAATCCAAGTTACGGATGTCACGATTACTCCCAGGATGAAAGACGTGTACCTTTTCGTCGACATCTGCAATTTTTAATTTTTTCAGTTACGAGCATGGTTTTTTTATTTAATTATGAAGTTTAGAAAGTAATTGCATGAGAAATTCATATTTGTTTATAATTCACGGTTTTTAGGAAATAATTGCGTTTTTCTGACGAAGGTTATACAATTGGTATGAATCGATGGTTTTTATAGAAAAAAAAGGTTATTTTTTCAACCGACTTTCATTTCGGTACGAAAGGTTAGAAAAATTGTGAATTGTTTCGAAATAATTTGCATATTCTTACCATCATCGATTTGTTATTTAGAAAAATTAGCGGGAAGAATAAGAAAAGTCAGCGACTTTGACATCGACATTCTCAGATTCGAACTCAATTTTTGCACTGCGGATTGTTGTCATTGAATTTAAAAATTGGCAGTTAAGGAGCTCCGAGTTTTTGGTCTGCGAATTAACAAACACTTTGTACGTTCGCCATCTTTGAATTCTGGACCGAACAGCTGTTTTGGCGATCGCTTTTTCTCATTTCTCATCGTCTCATTCGGGAGAAAAAATCTGAAACAGCGACAAAAAAACATATATTGCTTTTGGATGTACGTGGGTTTGAAGAAACTTGACGATGAAATGAACAGAAATGGAGAAAAAGAGGTGCGATTAGAATTGACATTTAAATGGCGGGAAACTTTGCTTGACATTTCTGCGCACGTGAAGAATGGGATATTTTCTATTGCGTATTTACGGACGGCAAAATTAAGAGCTGAGTCAATTGATTACAAAACTGCATTTTTTGTTCTGTCGAAACATCAGGATCGGAGCTTTTTTTCGTCTCGAAGATGTCATTTTCGTACGTGTACAGTGTATAATAGCAAATCGGGTGGAAAATCAACCGCCCCTGTGGCCTAATGGATAAGGCATCGGTCTCCTAAACCGGGGATTGTGGGTTCGAGTCCCACCAGGGGTAAAGCCTTTTTTTGGAATTTCATGATTTTCAGACATTTTAATGTTCGTTTTCATCACCCCGTTAAAAAAATATACAAAAAATGAACTTAAATCGTTATCTAATCTGTCATAAATGATATAACCACCACGTAATGTGGCGTGACCGCTAAAAACATCTTAGGAAAACGGTAGATAATTGCATTGTTCGCGTTGGTGTGGGAAAACAATAATTTTACGTTTATAAAATTAATAATGCAGTCAGATACATATGTAATTTTAAATGGCCGCGGCTTTTCGTAAGAAAATTTTCGGTGTGCAGGAATTTTGACCGACTTAAGGTTCTTTCACACCGAAATTTTGTCTCGTGCAAATTTAAATTTAGGACAAAAAATTTCGAATGGTAACAAAAAGGTACGCGAATCTTCAAACATGTTGTAGAATAAACAATCCTCTCTAATTAGTTGAGGAAAAAACTGCAAGATTTCCTAAAAAAATTCGAAATTCATAGTCCGCGATTAATCGAAAGTCGAATCGAGTTCGAGTTCGAGTTCGTACAATAAAAGATGCTCGCTTGTGTGTATTGGTATCCTCGGTTTATGTAGTTCGTTTAGTAGTTTCATGCAAAATATCGTGACAAACCAGATGTGTAAGCGTTTACCGACTTTTTTTCATGTATTTCTGTATGAAATTCAATTCCATACACCAGCGATACAGTTAACATCCGCGAATATCGATTTTTTTCGCCTCAAACGCGTGTCCATAAATGTCAAAAGGAATTTCACAATTTATTTGCATCACACATAAGGACACAACATTGTTTTCAACAAACATCATGTTTATAACATGAAAATTCCATCGAAGCCGTCTCCAAGTCCACGTGTAACCCAAAAAAAACAACTTCCCTCGATCTTTTTACCCACAAATTTGGTCCCTGAAAAATGTTTACGAAGTTCGACACGAAGCACGACGATCGTTAGCGATAAGATCTCAAAAACGTCTCGATTCATTAGTCATCCCTAAAAAACAACATTTTTTCCATGGTTTTCAAACCATATCGATTTTACGCGTAAATAATACATTTTTAAACCCAAGATTTGAATTCTAATTGTTTTTGAAATTTTTAGGAGTCCCAGATAAAATGTCAGAGCCCCAGCACTCTGCGTCGGAGGCGAAGCGCATGTCCCTGGACAAGATCATCGAGGCGATGACGGCGGACCTGGAAAGCTCCGCCGGCCATTACGTCCAGTTCGGGGTGAATTCGCAGCAGCAAAGCCCGGTGCACAATTGGGTGGAATACACGCCGAACCAAGTACCGCAATATGTCGCTGGTGCACCCTCGTCCCCTCCCCCAACCCTCCCCGTGCTCAATCAGATTCCACACCCGATGTACATGCAGCAAGAGCTACCGAGCTACGAAACACCGCCGGTAGATCCCATTTACTTCCCGCCGCAAACCGTCAATCACCTGGAGATCAACGAGAACAATGACTTGGTCGGTACCATCGACGTCGGCGGCGGGAACTTCATCAACGTCATCTACGGGAACGCGTCGCAGATAATGGCAGGCCAGTGCCAGCAGATGAGCAACATGGGTACTTACAACAACCAGAATCTGATCGACCGCGAGTACGGTCTCTTTGGCAATAAACAGGTCATTTCTCAGAACCAAACCCAGCAGAACGGCAAGCAGTTCATCGAAAACCTCGTCGGGAATTGGGCCCCAAACCAGTCGGGAACTTACAGTCCTTTCGGAGGCTCGCCGACCCCGGATCCCCAGAACCCGGTCCCCGAGGTCAGGGAGCTCGAGGAAATTCCGAGGAGCAGTTTAGAGCCGCAGAGGAAGCCCCGTATGGTGGCCGAGGTGAAGCCGATGCGCCCTTCGTACTCGGACGTGCTGACCAAGTCGGTGCCAGCGCCGATGGTCGCACCTTTTAAGCCGAAGCCCGAGAACCCCGCGAAGAAGCTGCCGGGGAAAAACTCGAAGAGCAAATCGAAGCCCGCGGCGTTGAAGCGGCAGAATTCCTCGGGCAGCGACGAGCACAATTCGCCGAAGCTCCAGGCGACGAAAAAGCCCGCGGAGAAAAGTAAGACGCATTTTCCGAGGCGTTGGGTTTCGTTGGATAATTTGGCTTCGTCCAACGAGTCCTCGGATCTCAATAGCTTCGACAGGACAGAAAAGTTTGAAAAGAAAAAGCCCCAGGGTAAGCAGACCGGAGCGAAGAAAGGCGACAAGAGCGAGGCGCTGAACAACCTGAAAAATCACCAGAACGCGATGAAAACGGGGAACGCGCAGAAGCGGCCGGTCCAGGTCGGCGGGAATTCGAACACGGTGAACAATTATAGCCAAACCGTGTCCTCGGACAAGGTCGAGAGGAGCCAGCAGCAGAGTAACGGGAGACTGGGCAAGGACGAGAAAAAAGTCGCCAAGGAGAAGAGCTCGAAGCGCCTTCAAGCGGAGAAGGCGCAGCAGATGAGAAAGGGACAGAGAAGTCGCAAGAGGGACAACCGGGAGGCGATGATCAAGAACTTCTGCAAGGTCGTTACCAAGCACACGAACCGCTGGAGCAAAATCGGGCTCAAAATCTTTTATTGGCTGCTGCATCTCATTTCCGACGTCGTGAGCATGAGCGTTAACCTCGTTTTTCAGCTGTGGGTATTTTCGGTTTAATTGTTCAAATTTTCGCACGATGTTTATTAAACTACTTTGTCTTTTTTAGCGGGAAATGCGGATGGATCCATACGATACTGTACACAAAATACTCATGTCTTTACGTAGCGAACACGTTCTCGAAAGTGCGCTTTCTGAACGCTATAGGAAAACGAATGGACGGCTGGTTCGGCGGTAGTAGATTCGCCTTTTGGCGCAAGTGGAAATCGAAGAGCGACGAGAAAGATGAAAAGGAGGCCGGGAACTTTGTACACGGGGGATTGGAAAATAATATAGCTCTGCCGAGCACCGGGGAGGAAGCGATGAAGAGGCTGCTCGCTTGCAAGGGCAAAGATCCTTACAGCATACTCGGTGTCACGTCGACTTGTTCCGACGACGACATCAAAAAGTATTACAAGCGGCAGGCTTTTCTCGTTCATCCCGACAAGAATAGCCAACCGGGCGCCGAGGAGGCGTTCAAAATTTTGGTTCATGCTTTTGACATCATCGGCGAACCGGTTAGGATTTGGAAAAAGAGGATTTATTGTTGTTCAAGGTTTTGATGTTGGTTTTGTTTTAGGAACGGAGGCAAGCCTTTGATCAAACGAGGCAAGTCGAAGCAGCTTGGGGCGAGCTGAGCGACCTGTTGTCCCAGTTGCACAGAAAAATGGAGCAGGCCGCGAATACTATAAGGTGTACAAACTGCGGTTTACGTCACAAACGAATTCCTACGCAAAGACCTTGTTACGCGGCTCGGTTTTGTGCCCAGTGCAAAATTCGTCACAGCGCGAAAGAAGTAAAGCTGAGATTGTTCGGTTGTTGCGGAGCTTTCTGTAATGAATGAATGTTTGTAGGGCGACATCTGGGCGGAATCTCGAATAATGGGTTTTCTCTGGCACTATTACGCGTGCATGGAAGGCGCCGTGTATGATGTGACGGATTGGGCCGCCTGCCAAGCTGGTAATTTGAAGCATCTCAGAGCGAACACACACAGCGTTCAATATAGAATCGTCTTGGGTCAACGTCCACCTTCGCAAACATCTGGCGGGGGGAAAAAGAGACAGCAGGTGGACCCGAACGCGAGGTAATAAAGATGATTGTGCAGTTTGTGAAGTTGGATTTTAAAAAATGCGGTTTTTTAACAGCGAAGCGGACTTTGAAGATTTTCTAAACAATTTGTACAACCATGGAAAACCAGGCGGGACGAGTGCGACTGGAGACAAAGGCGACAATCGCCGTCGCAAAACCAAGCGCAAGAAATAATTATGACTCGCGAGTTTGTAATCCTGTACAATTATCATGTAACCAGTTTCACTTTCATTTTTCATTTCTCATTTTCTTCGTGGGTTTTCAAGAAGAAGCTTTAAGTGTCGAAGTTTTATGTTAATTTTTTTGTATTTCTATGAAATAACGAACTTTTTGTTTTAATGACACTCGAGTTACGCAACCGTTGAAACATGTTTGATTTGCATAATGAAGAATCGGATGGTGCACAAAATGCATTTCTTTGGAAACGATTTAACGAATGAAGCATAATTTTTTAATCGCTGAAATTTAGGAAACCAAGTTCGCGCGCTATTTGAAATACGAATGCTCTTTATTGCTTTCCCGAGTCTCGTGAATTTTCTCGTTGGACGGGAAGTAGAATTAACTTATTTCATACGCGGGCGTTTGCAATTTGAAGAAAATCTCTTGAAAATTTACTTGTCGTTTTTCCGCGCGCTCGGACTTTTTATACTCGTCAAAATGTATTTTAATTTGTATACAAAAAGACGTTTCGGTAACAAAAGTTTCGAAGTTTAAAGATATTAGTTTGACAAGACTGATTTTTTTTTTGCTTCATGAGTTCACGAGTAATACAGTATATTTTTGCGAAAAGCCATGATTGTTTCTTTAATCGAGTTTTTGTGGTTGTTATGAATTGCGAATAATGTGAAGTAACAATTGTCTTATTATGTCATGAAAAATGCTGTTATATTTGAAAAACAATAAAAAATACTAAAATATAAATTCCAAGTTCCCCGACAATTCGAATTCGTAAAAAATATTTTATTCAGTAATTATTTTAACATTTCTTCCAAAAATACGAGAGCATCGACGTTGTCTATCGCGTTGAAAACATCTTGTTTTTGCAGGGTTTTCTTTTTTCCTTGAACGGTGTATTTATAAGCTTCTTTTGCCAATGATTCAATGAAAAGTTCCTGAAACGAAAAACGCCTTTATTACCCGTAAAAACGCACTCAAAAATGAATTATTTAATTATCCCAATTCCTTACCGTAGATTTCGTCAGTAAAAACGTGGCTTCCAGGTTGACCAGGTTAACGTCAGGGTCGATTTTCGCGATGTGTTTAATCCTCGCCATAGGTAACCTAACTAATTTTTCCTTCTGCTCCTCGTCAACGGGAGCAGCGCCTTCCGGGTCTTCCTGAGATTCTTGCAAATCCGCATGACCTTCCGCGACTTGTCCGTCGTCTAAATTATCAGACATGTTCGATTTTGTTTCTAAATTTCAAAGAGAACCATTCGAACAATCAAAACAATCACAATTCCAGTCTTCGAGTTCGAGAAACGACCGCTAGGTGTCGCAAGAGGGCACAGAAAAACGAGAAGACCCGACGCGACCCGACGACAACGTCACTGCAATAACCTCTCTAGTCTCATTCGCTTGACTTGTCGCGACCAGCTGGCACGGCAACGGACCGAGAATCCTCAGCCTCGTCAATAGTGTGCGGTTCCTCTCCCATACATCGACACATCCCCCCTCCCCCGAAATTGCCTTTAATCCTTACGTATGGTGTTGAAACTCGAAATACTCGAAACTCGAAAGTCGAAAGCCTCAGTGTCGCTCAGGTCGTCGTCGCTGTAGTTCGTCGTTGCGTGCGTGCCGTCCGCACACACCCGGGGATGTTTTGAAAAGAAAGAAAAAAGAACGGCGATTCGTGGGTGGAAACGAGCGCGCGCGAGAGAGAAGAAAAAGTGACGAATCTTCAAGGCTCAAAGTCGCGAAGTGTCGATGTCCGATAAGTGAATAGGAAAGGACAGAGTGAGTGCGCGAATTCGATAATTGGCCCGTAACAAAGGTAAAAGTAGTGTCCTGCGAAATGACAGGCGGCAGTTCGGAAGAGCCGAGTGCTTTAGGGGCCGAAGAGGAGGAGTTACGCGTCGCGGACGAGCCCGAGGCGGTGACCTCTGGCACCCTGGCGGCGTCCATGGTCGACACCATGAAACAGCAAGCGAGCCCGTCCTCGTCGTTCACGGGGTGTGGCTGCCCCGAGCCCGAGATCACGATCAGCATAACCCCAACGACGGGCGGGCAATTCGAGTTAACCGTCGACCGCAACGAAACCATCGAAAACCTGAAAAAGATCATCTCCAAAAGGCTGAAGGTCGCGAAAGAACGCATCTGTTTGCTGCATCGCGAGAGGTGACGATTCAACTTTTTTATCTCCCTCTTTATCCATTTCCAAGTATTTTCATTAACTCGGGACGACGCCCCACTTTGTTATCAACAACACGGAGCCCTTATCAGCGCGTTCGATCATGTTGTTCCGAAAACCGTTACGTCGATTCTCTCTCTTTCTCTCTCGGAGCATTGTATTATGTAAAGGACGCGGTATCTCTGTCTTTTTCCGACACGTGGGAACGGAGAAAGACGCGCATACTCTCGAAAAAGTTTTCATGCTAGAGGGAGAGGGGGATACTTTCGGTAATCACGAGGACGACTCGTGTATGAAATGGAAAGACGACAAAGATCGCGATGCGTGACGTGCATTTTAGGCGGCGACTCGTGGGCGTCGCGTGCATCGCGAGAAAAAGAATATCGTCGGGAAATCTCCTTGCTAAGTGGAACGCCGAAGGCACCCTAGTGGGAGAGGCTACGGTGCTACGGGCTATTCCCGTACGCGATGTCTCTTTCATTCGCGAGGCTCGTCTTCTCCTTCTTCCTCTCTCTCTTTTTTACTCGTCGCGTTTTGCAAGCCAAAGCTTGACGTGAACCGAGAAGGTCCCTGGCCCCTGAGAGCCCGTTTCTTTGTGCCCATTGGGCCAGTTTCAGGCGCAGGTACGCTATGAACGCCCGGACCGGCGTGTGTACTTTCGGAGTATACCGAGTACACTTCGTAGGAACCTTTTTCGATCGACGCGCGTTTGGTAACCATGCAGATGGCACGTTCATTCCTATTCCCCCTCCCCCCCCTCTCCGCGTTGGGGTTCTCTCTTTCTCTCTCTCTCTTTTTTTATTCCGCTCTTGTCGCGTCGCGCCTCGTTTTCCATCGATAGAATCCCAGACGCATTCCCACGTTGACTTTTTCGGGAAATTTCTTCTCGGTCGATTTGTTCCGTTGCTTTAGGGGGTTTTGATCGGGAGGAATCAGTCGATTTGGATGTTTTTTTTGTTTTTTTGGGTTGGTAATGATACAAGTAGGTAATAATTGAGCGGAATTTTATTTCGATAATCGGAGGAATAAAATGATGCAATAAAGAATGAATTTAGCGAAACATTGCACTCTTGATGAAAAAAAAGCTCTTCGAAAGAGACAAAATCAGCTCGGAATCGCAGAGTAGGATTCCGCGCTGAAAGATTAATCGCGCGTGTGCGTGTGCGTGTACAGACATTTCGGGCTCTCCACGGTCCCCGGGTTTGGCACTCGATCGACCCGAATTATTCTAACCGGCACGTCCTTAGACAACTTTTTTTTTCATGCTAATTCGCTCTTTCTCTTGTACCGTAAGACGAGGGGTAAAAAAATTTCCTCGCTTACCTCGAAACGCGTATTATACATTTCATTAAACCTTGGTGATTTTAGTGAAAACTTTGTGATGGCGCCAGGGTCGTTCTCTCTCGAAAAAAACTTTGAGACTTTTGAAATTGTATCGCATCGCTTACCCGGGTAATGAACATTTTCCTTTCGAGACCTTCCGAAGTTTACAAAACCATGGAAGATCGAAGCTTTGAATGCCGTTCTGCCGAGGAACTTTCATTATGCCTTTATTCATGAGATTGATGGTTATGTTTCGGTCCCACACCAAAAAGAACCCACACCAATGCGTTCTTATAAAGCCCGGCGAGCGAAAGATCGTCTAGGTCAATGCGGCATCATGTGGTTCGAGTAACCTTGGCGTTTAAAGGGAACAAGAACGGAGAAAAAAGGTTCATCATAATTCTCGCGGTTCGAGAAAAACGGGAGGAAACGCTGCTTTTTCGGGACATCGAGCGATTTTTCGGGCAATTTGATCCGGCGTTGCCAAGTTGCATCGAAACGTAAGATACTTTTTCTTTCGGCGTGTAACACATAAAGGTCAGCCGACTCGTCAGGTCAAGTATGAATAGCGATGCGCAGTTGACACACGATTTCTGCATCTTTTTCTCCAGCGGAGAGTCAATTAATTGCTACCCGCCTCTTTAAAACAATCGAGCGAATTTTGCCGGAGTGCATTTTTCGTAGGTACGAGGTAAAAGTGAAATTTACAAGCGTTTGCGTCATCTTTGAGTACGAGTTTACGATCGTCCGGAGAAAATTGGAGCGTTTCGTGGCTACCTGAAACGGTCCCGGTGACTTCGCGTTTAAAGATACGATTTGCCGACACGAAAATCGTAAAAATGTACCGTCCGCGTTCGGGGACAATGAAACAACGGGCGAGGACATATTGTTGCCCTGGGTCGTAAATTTTATTTAGGATTCACCGCTGCTTTCTTTTATCGACGACAAGTTTTACTTTGGCCGGAGAAATAGTTTTGGCGAGGAAATTTCGACGTTGATTCGCGTCCGACATCTTGGAAAAAAGTCGCCTGGTGTCGATTTCGCGAACTAACAAGAGGGCCCAAAAAGCGAAATCGACGCCAGGTGGCTTTTACCATGATGTCGGGCGCGAATTGCTACATCGGATTTTTAAATGCGACGTCGGGAAAATTCAACGAAAGTTTCCATTCCCTTTTTTAATGCGAGTAATGAGAAAACAAACGGGCTTGGCTTATTCCCCGTTTCGACGATGATGAAACGGATGTTTCGTTTTCAAACTGTAATTATTCCGACGATGAGGATTTATGCAACGAAATGACAGGTAAGAAGTTCCGTATTATAGCGGGGTAACGGCTTCGGAGTCGCGGCTCATCGAGGCGCGATAATTGTCGTTTTATTTCGTGCGTCGCGCCAGTGAAAAAACGCGGGCGATTAACAATTCTCGCCGATCCTAGCGCGACGACTAAATATATTCGTAGGCAGTTCTCGGTAGTTCTCCGAGTGCATGCTTGCGAAGGCGTTGCTGTTGAAGAGTCGAGCAATAGCAAGAACGTACTCCGTGTACGTGCCATTTGTACACGTGGGCACGTACTTCTCGCTTCTGCTTGTGTTCGTGCGCTGTCCAGGGGCGAACCCTCGCGGAAAAATTGACCCTCGTCAAATTCACAGCGTCTACTTTTATATTCTTTCATTCCCGCTTTCTTTTTTTCGTCTACTTTCTATGTTTCGCTCTTAAAAAAGCGAAATTTCATTCCGAAAAAATATCGTTCGAAAATCTTCGGAAGAAATTTTTTTTTTTTTTTTCGGAAATGCGCATCTTATCGCTATTATTGGACGCGCGTGTCTGCGATTACAACGTTTTTTAATTTTACAAGCCAAGAAACGAACGTGTCGATCATAAAACATGATTTTTTGTCGGTGCGAAAATTCTTTTGGTCGTTTTATCGATACAAGTGCGGCCCGTTAATCGCTCGTAATTGCAAAGTGCGTCGCTCGAGATCGACATTCGTTCCATTACTTTCTTCCGAGCCGAGCTCGCGCGACGTTTAATCGAAAAAACATCGTTTCGATTTATCGGTTATTTTTTGTCGCTCGATTAACGCTTTTCCGCTTCGTTTTTTGCAGGCAATTGCGGGAGGGGACCCTGGAGGAAAATCGTCTGCAGGACGGCAGCAGGCTCACGTTACTCCCGAGCGTGGAAACGGGATTACTGGTAAATTTATTTTTTTTTTCGTCCCAGTGTCCAAATTTGTCAAGAATCGAAGCGAAGACAGTCTAATGCAACGAATTTCTTTCAGCACGCGTACAATAAACGATCGGGCAATCGAGGTTCTCGATTTTTTCAACTTTGAAAATGTATAACTTTTGTTGAAATTGAAAAATCGAAAATTCAACGTGGCAGTATCTTTCAAAAACTAGCGATTAAATCGGGACAATAATTGATGGATTAATAGGATCCCGTTAATTTTTTGAGTGCTCAAAAACACGAAGAAAAAGTTTCGAAATATTCTAGTTCGAGGTTTCAACTTTTGGGGTTTTGGAGCTTATTTTCAGTTGAGTTCACTAATAAATAATAATAAAACCATTAATTTCAAGAAAGATTCGAAGAAGATGCAAGAAAAATGGGTAGTTTTCTTTTGAAATCGTCATTTTGGAGGCTTCGATCGATGGAAATTCCCCGTGGACGAGGACTGACCGATCCGGCACCGCGGAATGACCGGGATTACCAGGAGATTACCGTTCGTTTCGGCAACGCAACGCGATTTTTGCCATCCTGAAACCGATACGCGTTGTTCCTCGGAATAGCGGGCGAATATAGAAGCTGAAGCGTACGCTCTGGATGAATTCCGTTACCTCCGTTGCACGGGAATCGTCGGGTCACTTGGTTTCTCGGTCATTGCACGACGCGAAACTTCATCGGGCGCATCGCGCTCTCCGGATCCTTTTGGAAAAGAAACCCCGAGAAACCGAGCCCGAGATCTATTGTTTTCCAGGGCAATTTCGTTCCATTTCTTTCAGTCCCGGAGCTTAATTTCACCCGGGAGGTGCGGTTGATTGAAAATGAAATCGAAAAATATGAGAAGGCGATATTTCTTCGATGAGGGTGTGTTCCGAAATTGCTGCTGAGATCTGGCAACGCTGCGCGGTCCTTATCGCTGGCCAGACTCGTTTTCGCGTGACTGTATCATCAAACGAGCCGTCCCTGATTTTAAAATGCCTTAAAATACCTTCGCTCCCAGAGCGCATCCGCGTGAAATTATATACGCGCGGGTAACGACTCGGGATTCGTTGTCTTTATCGTCAAGAGATAAATTTCGAGATAAAAAGCGTTTTTCCGTGCGGGAAATTCAATGGCGGCGGCTCCTCTGGCGAGACGCGACGGTCGTTTCGCCGTTTCGTTTCGAGCAACGGGGGACCGTCGCTTCGGCGGCTCGCTCGAGACGCCGAGCTTGCCCGCGTGTGCGTGTCCACAAACGTAAACGCGCCGCGGCGGCGAGATAACGTGGGAGGACACGGGGAGTCCGAGCTCGCCAGGGACGACTCGAGCCGGGGCTTTCTTTCCCCGAAATTCCGTATTTCTACGAGCAAAAGCGGGAAAAGTCGGATCGATCGGTGCGCGAATTCGATCGCGAGAGGGGTAAACGATATTTTCGCCCGCTGAAACGGATAATTGAATAATTGAATAGTAGCCGTGGCGGGTTCGTACACGTGTGTGGAACGGAGCGGCGATTCTTGGCGAAAGGAAGTCTGTTAGGTGTGTCGGCGGAGTGGGTTGGGATACCTCGCGATGTCGAGGGTCTGAGCTTCGGATCCGCGAGGTTTCCTCTTCCTCTGCAGGTCTTCTCACAATTCCATCTCCTCGAAATGGCCTCGTATCGATTTCATACATCCCCCCGAATGCTTTTGTCCGTTTCCACGTCTAAAACTTATCTGCGCCGCAAAATAATGCTTTCTTTTTGAAATTGCAGGCCCAGCGACCGGAACAGAGCGTGATGCAAGCCTTGGAAAGCCTGAGCGATTCTCAAGTGAACGATTTCCTGTC
>JABFQM010003028.1:0-12976 GCA_022816865.1 Zelostemma sp. ZL-2020
GGTGTTTTCGATGTAAGGGGGTGTTTTCATAAAGAGGAAAGTTCTTTAGTCCTCGTTATTAAAGCACCCCCTTGCACCTTTTCATTGCTTCATCTCAAAAAACATGAACTAATAACTTTGTTGAACAGGTGCAAGGGGGTGTTTTCGATGAATCGCACAAGTCGAAAAGCTCCCTATGCACAAGTTACACACGATGCTTTTCATAACGAGGACTAAAGAAGCGTAGTCGAATTTCGTTTTTTGCGTCTTAGTGATGAAAAATCGATTGTATTGTAACCGCCGAGCAAGTATCGTAATGAGCGGACTTTCCGCTCGACACTCGGGTAAATTTTTCAGTGGATTCTTTACAAAACCTATTCACTTTAGTGACGATAAAACCACCGTTTTATCAATGTTTAAAATTTCTTTTATTTTTCTTAGCTTTCGACCTTTGTTTTTAGGTCCTCTTCAGAGAACGACTAACGGTAACACATGTATCGCATCGGTCTCGTTCTTAATACAAATTAAAATTTCAATTGTACTCGACACACCTAATTGAAAAGCGTAACTCGAATGAAAAGGTTCCTCCTATGTCAATTTTAATGTGTCAAAGATGTCAATTTTAATGATAAAACTCATAAAGTCAAAAAATTACTTGAGAAACATTTTATAAAACCGATGGAGGTCGACTAAATCTTGCTCTCTGCTATACATTTCCAGTCATTAAAAAATAAAATGCATCTCTTCCAATTTGACTTTTGTACAGTTTAGTCTCTTCTGGCTTTGAAGATTGCAAAGTAGGTAATAACAAAACACATTGCGAGGGCAAAGAATTAGGTAACATTGTTACAACTTTACACAGATTAACATTTTTCCCATCATAAATAACTCGAAAAGTAGAAAAAAGCCGATTAAGTGGAAATTACCCGTTACCCAAAGATAATCGAATCATTCGAATTCATGAAAATCCAAAGTAAGACGGGTTTCATACGAAATTTTCTTCATGTAAAAATTTTCTTCAAGCTCGCGCGGCTCACGGTGTCCGTGACTCGCGGAAAAATGAGTTTTTATTTATTGTAAATTTTATTTATTCATAAAAATTGTTTTGGAAAAATGGAATAACGTAGCAATATTTAACCTAACAATTGGAAAAATGTAGAGAACGAAAAAGATGCGCCTTTCGTTTCTATGTATAGCAATTATATCTTTTTTTGAGTGATTTTGGACCCGGAAAAGCAATATCAATCAAGTCCGTTTCTGGGCCAGCGGGCTGAAGTGTAAAAATAAACAAATAATAGTACGGAGTGGCTGTACTCACGAATATGGAAAACCGACGACGATAGCTCTAACGGAAGCGAAAGAAAATGGATTGAAGACTATGTTTTTTAGAGGAGTAGAGAATTCAGACTTTTCTGTTTCTAATCAACTCCTGAATTTTAACGCTACCGCGCCCTTTAGCAATACCACCGGTTACGATATTATCATAAAGCCTGGATTTTTCGTCATAGATCCGAAAACCGGCATCTCATTCTCCTGTGAATCTCTGTATCGGGCAGTAGGGGAGACCGGGGCTAGTTGTCACTCCTTCGAGTGGTTCCATGACTGAATCCACCGTGCACTTGACGTGACTTTAAAATGTTATCTGGGTAAGCTCATCGGAGTCTAGATCTTGGCAATAAACATTATATCGTGTTTATTCACCATGTAAAAAAGAGAAACCACACTGTTCTGAATCAGCCGAAATGTCTCTGGCTATATTGAACATTCGTCGCAGAAATTTTTCATGCTACAGCGCCAAAAAGTATCTCCCAAAATATTTCTGGAAAATATGATTTTTTTGTCAAGTTATTTAAATTACAATCTTGATGCATATGATTTTAATGAAATAGCATTTCCACGTAAATGACTGCTCGAAAAAGGATACTACTATTGAACGTATAAATTTGACAAGGAATACTCGTTCGAAATTATTTGAAGCCAAAGAAAAAATGTAATTGGCGAATCAAACTTTTCTGTCATTACCTACATAAACGACGACGTTCCGCGTCGTCTTGTAAATCGAAGTCGTATAAAAAATATCGAATTTTTGCATATTTTGTTGAAACTTCTGTGTTTTTAGTGAATCATTCAGCGTCGAGGAATAAATTATTGCCGGGAATTGCGCGTCGCGCTTGTTGAGACGAACAAATGCAATAATATTGGCATTTAGTTCGGCTTTAAAATGCCGGAAACATCCCTTTCTTCCCAGGCGGTATGTTTTACTTTGAAACCGAACAAACATATTCGTATGATAATAAATTATACAAAATTATACGGCATTCTATAACTGATGCTGAGATGCTGATTTTCTTGAGCAAGAGAAGACCGATTTGCATATGTACACTTACCATTATTTGTTAACGTACTTTGCAAAAGTCCAGTTGATGGAGGTAAAAGCACATAGCTATAGAAATGAAATTTTGAAAATTTTACCTACAAACAGGACTAACCTTTCTTGTTTACTACAAAATAATGAATCTCAATTTTTTAGCTACGATTATACATACCGAAACTTCCAGTTGCTTCGTGCACCAATCAAACAGTTATGTATAAAATAGCTGAGAATGACTTTTAATCAAGTAACTTTTGCAACCCTTTGAGCCAGGCATCTATGCTTTAAAGCGATTTAGTACAACATGGTACATTTATATATTTAAACAATATACAACTGTCACAGCTCAAAAACAGTCATACTCTTTTTACAATAAATCATAACATATAGAATATCTTTAAATAACGAACAAATTTTTTCCTGATACACTCTAATAAATGACTTTGAGTTGCTTGCTTTTACAAATAAGTATTTAGTTGAGTTCATTTGTCAGAAAATATTCAATTTCGAAAAAATGAAGACTGATACAATGTACCGCTTCATTAAAAGATGAAGTAGCATTCGAAATCAACTGAAAATTCCAACTTTCTGAAACTAAAATATTTGCTTCGTTTAACCCTTTATGTTGCTTCAAAGGGGACAAATTAGTATTGAAATAGCAGGCATTATTTGATGCAATATGTGGTTGGCAAAAAAGTTACGCTAGCGCAAGCCTGGGCAGAAGTTAGGAAAATGTAATTGATAAAAGGAACAATACTGCGATCTACTTCCATGATATGTGTATCTTAAAAATTTCAGTTATATAAAATACAACGTTTATTAATGACATTTATATTATTTATCCATTCGCAACTCCGTTGCCTTTGTCTAACTGTACACGTTTCAATTCGCTATTTATATAGTTATTTTAATGCACGGCAAATTGCGCTCGCGTTTGCATCTGTACGTTCATCCATTAAAGCCTGTGGCGGATCCACGAACGCTTGCAAATACAATTCATCATAGCAGTACATCGCGATGGCAGAATAGTTTTAACTGTATGTTATTTTACACTGTTGGATGGTACAACGACAAAATTTCACATGAGAAATCCCTTCGAAGGTTTATTTATCAATAATATTTGCCCTAGAGCGATTCCAAACAATGCGATTTAATTAACAATGTTGACCTAGGGACAGTGTCGATGATACTTGAAAATAGAATCTTTATAATCCTACAGGATCCTGCGCAACACACATAATATTATAAAACTCTCCTCTCGCGCTACCTAATAACATACTTTCACGCAAATTAATGGACCGTTTCGAGCTAAACATGAAAAATGCAAACTCTATTCAACTAGTATGATTCGGAGTATCTCTTCATCAAGCTTCGCCAGTCAAATAAATATTTGTACTTCCTAGGGAAGTGCATCTATATATAAGTGCAAACAAATTAATCGTGCAGCTGCAATCGCGATTCATCTTTACAAACGCACATGAAAAGTCAAACGATTACATGCATCATTAACAAAGGTCATTAATAATTATGTACACTCAAAGACCTAAGCGCTAATTTAACTCTCTACAATATTAGGAAACAAAACCAAAATTTTCATCGGGATCGGAAACGGATTGCATTTCGCCGATCGCTGCCTAAGTTTCGCGCGTCGGTTAGAATTCGACGCGATGAAAAATCGTTGTTTCGACAATGAAATCGAATGAAAATCGTAAACATAGAAATTCGAAAAATCGCTCTTTTGTACACTAGAATCAACGCAACTAAATGGATCTAAATAGATTGTCTCGTTAAGGCGGTGCGGGAGAAATTTTTCTTCCGAGTTAGTACATACACATTTGAATGGAAAAAAACGAAAAAAATAAAAATAAAAATAATACAATGACGAAATAAATTATGTCCCCTAATTTCTAAGCATGTAAAAAATCGTTTGTCATGAAGAACTTGCAAGTCTCGATAATCGCAACTCGCCCGCCTGCGCGCGCGTGCATATTCAAAATGCATTTCTGTACTAACGCGAAAATTACTCCCGCACCGCCTTAATTAATTTTTTCATCGTGTTTCCCATGTTGGTACTCGACGGGCCGGACGTTGTGAAGGACAGCTTAAACAGATATGGTTGAATGTCCGGGTAAGAAGTGTCAAAAATCAAATCCAGCTCGGTTTGATTCGGCATTTTCGGAAGGTAATCGTGTCGATTCATCACCTCCGTTATGTACAATATTTTATCGGTCAGAAGGTCGCCGACCTTTTCCCTACATATTTGCCGCTCGTGCTCGGTCGTGAGCTTGATCAGCTCCAGGCGTACCGTCCACACTTCCCAGGGTATGCACTCCGTCTGGAAGGGGAAGGGCCAGTGACTTTTTTTCTTCTGAAAAAATTCCAGGGATATCTGCCCGGAGCCGGGACTGTCCGTGGAGCGCAGCGCTTCGGAAAAGCCGGAAATCTGGCGCTTCAGGGTTTGATCGAGGTGCTCCGAGGAACAGCAGACGTAGGTAAAGTCGATAAAGTCGCAGTCAACGTCTTGGTATCCCACCGTTCCCACGGAGTAGCTGCCTTCTTGTTTGTACTTGAATTTCCCCAGGCTTCGGTGGAATAAGACACTGTGAAAGATGCTGGCGACGGCTTCGTCGACCTGGCGACCCTCCATGCTCAACTCGAACAACTGTGTTCTCGCGTTCATTATGCCTGGAACAAAGTTTCATGTGATAATAATCGAAACGTCATAACGTTCATTCATTCATCCAAAATTGTGACATTTACAAAAATCCAATCAGCATATAACTCAACGAATCCGAGTTCTTTTTCAAACACAATAATATTATAGAAATCTGTTAAGCTTTAGAAAAGTTTCGTGAAATGAAATATGACAAGTTCTGTATTACGATTTTACGTATTTGGCATTAAAAAATATGTTTCGCGCCATAAAACAGTTATATGAAATGAAAGAAATGAAAGCTGCGTTGTAAAGCTAAACTAAATAAATGGCAAAGTTGAAATATAAGAAGCTTTGCACAATAAATACTTTAGAGAAAAAAAAAAAAATCAAATCGTGATACTTTTGCGTTGGATTTGAAGTTATGATTTCGAAACAATTTAACAAATCTCTTTCAGTACGTTTCGTTTTCATACAACAGTCACTGGCATGGCTCACATAACTTTTTCTTTTAATACTTTTGTAATTTCCCTTCTGCTTCTCAATGTAAAACAAAACCTTTATAAAATTGCTTTTTAATTGTCACAAAAATTTCTATGTGAAATTGCCTGACTTCTTCAGGTTTTTCCTAGCCCGGAACATGATTTTTCAATTATTGTAAACACTAGAACATCAGGCTTTGTTACGTAGTGATAATAATGATTTTCAATACATAAAAGTTTTCAAAACTCACTACATCTAACCAGTTTGAACGAATTAATTGATTACAAAATTATTTTCTATGCAACATTGACTGGTGAATTTATTTGACAAATGCATTTGAAATGGCCATGAGTTTATTCCACAATAACACTGTTTTTACTGAATTACGTTTTCAATAACCATGCGTAGCAAAATAATAATTGTAGGCAAATAAATGAGGAGGCAATTTTATACGATAATCGCTACGAAAAAATACTGCGTATCACAAAGATATTATGCAAAAACCTACAAAAAATATGAAAAACTGCGATAATTTTTTTTGTATTCGTTGTGCTCTTGATGATTTGTTGTAGTTGTTTATACCCCGGCTAAAAATACCTATTTGGAAACTCGGAATATTAATGGATTTGCCAAATAGTTTTAGTAAACATGTTTAGCATGGATTTCTGTGGTTTTTATGGGACATTTTATTTTTCTTCAATGTTTTGTATTATTTTGTGCTTCTTTGACACTTTTCCAAGCTGTTCGTAATTGCATAGGATTTTTCGTAACAATTTTTGGATGGAACGACCATCAATTTATTTCATTATGAAAAAAATTTCCTGGCTTTTCCCGTTTTTCAGATTGCATGGCAAGACTTTTATTTGAAAAGATTCACAAAATGAATGGAAAAGTTGTGTATTATAGACATTTTTTTCAGTAAAATTTATCAATACCATGTAATCAAACACATTACTATCTATTATGCTTTTAAAGTATTCGTATGCAAAGAAACCGTCTTCCAATATTCATCAATTTCATTTTTACGATTTTTTGGCCTAAGTGCTCTTTTAACTCGTTGTTTTTGCAAAAACTATAAGAGCATTTGAATTCGCACGAGGGCACTTGAATAACTTTTGATGAGCCTCTGGTTTTACAAATGCGAAATAATTGATCTGCTAATTTTGCTCTGCTAACTTTAGAGACATGTGAACTTCAAGACTCCCACAATTTTTACTTCTTCGTTTTATTATTTTTTATTTTCAAATAGCTGTTTTGCAGTGGATTTGGAATTTTCAACAATTTTCTGACATTTGTCTGCAAATCATAATTGTTCTCTTCTTTTTTAGTCACTTCGAAATAATTTAGCAAATTCCCTTTGTTACATTCCGTTCTCATTTTATAGCCCCTGGCGTAGCTCACATATTTCTTTCATTCCGAAAAAGCAGCGCTGAATTCTCTCTTTGTACTTCTGGAATTCTTCCTGTTTTCCAATGTAAAGCGAAACCTTCTTCTTCCTATTTTCATTCAAGTGGGAATCAGTAGAGCAAGAACGAAAACAGAAAGTCTCGAATATCTTTCTTGACCTCGACCATTTTTTTAAAACATGGCCAAATTGTGACTGAAACTGAAACTTTTTCTCGCAATCCCAGATTTGCCTGAAATTAACTTTTTTACAATCGCAACCCACTCCTTTTCGTCGTCCTTTGAATAATGACTTTTGTTCAATAGTGTAGAACAATTTTTCGCATACAAAGCTAGTGTGAAATCATCCTTTTTTCAAGTCATCCTATACAAAATCACCTTGTCTATGCTGATAAGATCAGATCTGGGTCGACTGGATAAAAACTTGCAAATTTTATAAATTGCGAATCTGGTCAGGGTTTTTCTTACTGTTGCACAAACTAAGAAATAACTCCAAAATCATTCGGTTTTTGTTTTTTTTGTTTCTTCAATCCCAAGCAAACATTTCTTTTTTCTTTTTTATGTAATACCTTGCAAAATGGCAAATGATGGAAATTAATAATAAACGGATATCAAATAAACCATTTCTAGTAACAATTATCTTGCGAAATGTTTATTTACTGAAAAGCTTGGCTGCAGCAATTTATTTAAAATTTAAACTCTAAAATAATATTTTTCCACGAAGCTCCTTCTCATCTGAAAAATTGCAAACAGTTGAAACGAATAACAAACAAAAATATAATTGTATTACTACATTATTGTTTAAACAGATTTTGTTGCGGAAATTAAAATTAATTAATTCGCAAAATGGAAAAGGAAAATGAAATTTGTCTGGATGAATCTCTCGATGTATTTGTTAGATTGCTACTGTTGATCCAGTGCAATTTTATTGTTGATTTTTATCCTTCCGAGAGCTTTCAAGCAGTAAATTAATGCTTATAAAAACTGAAAAGCAAGCATTCGCAACTCTTTAAAACTCGAGCGATAACTTTACGTAACGAAAAGCGATCTGATCGGAGGTGAAAAATTACAGTAATCGTGCATGTTCTACTTTTTGAATAAAAAGTGACGTACGTACCACGTAACACGTTGTCTCGCGCAACGCCAGTCTCAAGCTTTATTTTTTCGTCTGTTAAATGCGCGGAGATGATCCACTACGCAGAAATTGTCATCGTCATTCCGAATCCGATTTTCAACTCTACCGAGTTGCATCGGATCGACTTTTCGCCTCTTCACTCGAAGCCCGTAGTAGTTCCCTTGTGTTCCCTTTTGTACGACGTCACATCAACGCGCATTTTTCGCTTTCGTTATTCATCTTTCGATGTCGCAACTGCGCTTTATGAGAACTACGGAGCACGACACAGACGCGAATCAAAGAGTCAACATTTTTTGGCGCACTTGCATTCGCACGGCAATGTTTTCTTGTCGCGCTTTTGTCGGTAAACAACAGCTGTGTGCTAGGCACGCGCCATTTTGCTTGATGAGGAGTTTGCTCGAGACATGAGAGAAAGAAAAAGAACAGAGATAATCGGACTTTTTAAAAAAAAAACACAACTCGTAGAAAAATTATCGATCAACCTCCGCTACTGGTATCACGCGGAGGACGATGATTATTAAAATATTACAAATAGTACTAGAATCGTCAAAGTTTTGATGAAAACGCATCTTAATTTGTCCTTCGTTAACCGAACTAAACCGAGCGTACCCGAACGAACCCTAACGTGGTTTACTGACACATCCACCACCGACGAGGACGAATTTTCTTAACCTTAAGCAATTGTAAGTATTTTGTTTCTTATTTGCAAATAGCACTTGATAATTTGCCTGCAAATATTTAATATTTCATCGTAATTCGATCACCTCATCCATCCTTTGAACATTGTCAAGATCGATTTCGTCATTCTAACCTTACTCGTGCAAAAGTTCATGGACGATACGAATATTCCAGGAATAAAATTTTTTCCCATCAACTTGAATTTGTTGCCCATGTATCATTCATCATCGCTAATGACAATTTTCTGTTTCTACCGTGTTTCGTATCGTACAATATATATATGTATTTATATATATAAATAGACAATTGCAAAATAACGCCAAGTATCAACTGTTACTATTTTTACGACGAACTTGTCGCGAAAACAAGTTACGAACTTTCGAAAACTGAAACATTTTTCATTGTTTTAATGTAGCAATGCATTTTTTGTAGACAATGGAGGAATACACGAGAGAACCTTGCCCGTGGAGAATAATCGACGACTGCGGCGGAGCCTTTACCATGGGTGCCATCGGGGGAGCAGTATTTCAAAGCATAAAAGGTTTCCGAAATGCTCCGAGCGGAATGAACAGACGCTTGATGGGCAGCTTGACCGCCATTAAGCAGCGCTCGCCCATCATCGCCGGAAACTTTGCCGCCTGGGGTGGCATGTTTTCCATGATCGATTGCACGTTGATACACCTTAGAAAAAAAGAAGATCCTTGGAATTCGATCATCAGTGGAGCCGCAACCGGCGGCATCCTCGCAGCCAGAAACGGCGTCCCGGCTATGGCGGGAAGCGCAGTCATCGGAGGCATTCTTTTGGCCCTGATCGAAGGAGTCGGTATCTTCTACACGAGGATGTTAGCAGGGCAATACGAGCCACGTTCGCCCATTCTCGAAGATCCTTCTCAGCTCAATCAGCAGGAACAAAATTATCCCTCGTAGTGCGCTGGGCAATTTCATTAGGTTTCATCAAGTGTAATTTAGTTGGAAGGCAAATTTCTTCGTCGACGAATCTGTGAAAGTCAGTCTAGGCCATGGAACATTCTCTTTCGCTTTGTACTTTTGCGCTGTTTTTAAACTTGGGTCTTCATACTTTGTACATAAGCCGGAAGAAAGCCAAAGAAAACATTGTAGCATCTAAATTCCCAACATTTTTTTTTCTATCCAAGAGATTAAAATTTGTATCATGATTTGGATATACGAATCTGGTTTATTATTCCTTTTTTTTTGTAGACTTAAGATTGTTAAAACTTATTGTAATAATTACGTTGAATTTTCTTGAATGTTACAAAATTAAAATTACGTTCTCAGCATCTAAGAACATGCTTAGATAAAGAATAGCTAATACATTTTTTTTCAATAAAGAAAACTTGAAGAACGTTGTTACCTTTTTTACAACTTGGACAGAACATATCGCATTTTATACAATACGAACGCTATTCACGGGTACAATTTTATAACATATCGTCGTCTTCCTCGTTATCTTCTTCATCGTCTTCTTCCTCTTCGTATCCGTAACTTTGCGCAATATTCAAGTCCAAGTTCACTCTTGAATTGCACTCCTCGTTTTCTTGTGCATTTGCCGATTGTTTGCTTTCCGCGTCGAATGCCCGAAGTTCGATTTGTTGCATCAACATGTCTTTCTCCTCAGCTGAACTTTCGTTTGTAGAATTGATCAGATGCATTCTTTCGATCTGAAAAAAAGAAACACGATTTTATTGGTTTGACAAAAGGCAAAATACAGGTGAAATACCTGCAAGGCATGGATTTGTTTTTCAATTTTGAGAAGGGAATTTTTCAAAAATTCTTCCTCTTGGAGCAATTCCTTTTGATGCACCACAAGCTCGTCCACATTTTCGGAAACTGGAAAACCATCGTTTGTATTTGGTGACGTCATTCTGGGAAAATTGATTATTAGGATCGATTCATTATTCGACCATGTAAACAACTTGACAACTATTTCTAGACAACTGCTGCTGCGTGTGAAATACAGGAACTAAACTCGGATTACGAGCAATTTTTGTTACCAACGCTCGATAAAATACCAATTGGTGATATTCAGTTTGAAGATTGTTAAAAAATTTTCGAATTGTTTGGAGATAAAAATGACGGGCGCGATCCCAAAACAACGCGGCGACGCGCGGTTCGATGTCCGATTTTCGCGAACGCGTTTGTGCCGATTTTCAACATGTCTTTTTCCGTAAAGTTGCTATAATGTTTGATTTTGTAAACGATATGAATTAGTGACTAAAATACGCATAGATTGATGTGAGTGAAGTGGCAAATTTTTCCCAAATAATTTTTCGAGTTTTGGATCGTCGCGAGTGTTGCGTGACCTTGATGCAATTTTTTTACACCTCTGAGCATTGTACAAAACTGCACTTACTCTGAAATGCATGAATCACTTCATGGATTCAATTACGAAAGTAAATATTAAAATTTGAACCAAATAGATTTGTCGCCATCTTGATTTTCGTTCATTCATCGCGTTGTCGAAAAATGCGAATGTTAAAAATTATTATTCATCCAATTTCCGTTGACAATTCGGACGCTGCCTTTTTTTAAATTTCGAAATCGATTATTTTCCCCAGCGAATTATTATTGGGAAAGAAAGGTAAATATTTAGAAACTCAATAATTATGCTAAATTTTTATTTTCTCTACAGTTATACATATCGACGTGTAGTACAACGATAATTCATTATTGGAATATTTTTCAAGTACAGAGTCTCGCATGCATGGATCGCCATTAATTTTATTATAATAATTTTATTATAATAGTTCCATGCATTCAAGTCTGTATAAGTGATACAAGTCCATTTTCACGTGAAATCTATGCAAATCTTTCTCTCAAAAAACGGAAACAAAGATGGCGCATATATGGCGCCCATATAATATGTTTACGTTTTTCGAGGGTTTTGTCTTGAGCTTCTCGATTCAATACGTCATTAAATATGGCAATCAGACAAAAACGTTTTAGCGACACATTTTTTTTACTCAACGACGGCACATATAACGATTGTTTCAAGTTTTTTGTATTATTGCATATTTGTGTATTATTGCATATTTGTGTACAATATATGCGACTGTTATTTCCAAATCCTAAATAGGGCTTTTGCCATATAACACACGAAATCATTCAAACTTTGCGAATATATTTGTTGATACTTAATTAATGTTTGAGAAAATGCATAGTCCAGCCAATGAAGGATTTTACCTTGCAACACAAAGATCGTATTTTTAGTTTTTGCCGCTGCCTTTATGTATAAAAATCTTCAGTTCTCGCGCCGCCATTTTGTCCGGATGACGTTGAAAAGAAGTTTTTGCGCGATATCTCAGTTCCGCTGACCTTTACGGTCAAAATAAGCATTATCAGTATTGTTAAGAAAATGATTTTCGACAAATTTTGCGAGAAACATTTTTCCATAGGGTTCACAGGTTTTGAGATACAGCGGCGTAATGTGACAAAAATACGCCAAAATAAGGTTTTCGTGCTATATCTCGGCCCCGGTCACTTCCACGGACATAATACATGGTAGATATATTATAGAGAAGATAAATCTCTATAATTTTCGTTCAAAACTTTTTTTTCATAGGGTTCATAGGTTTCTAAATATAGCGGCGTAAATTGGAAAAAAAATCTTAAAAATTAAATACGTTTGCATATTTTCGGGAAAAAAAACAATACATCGATTTTTTAGTACGTATTCGACATAAAAATTGGTTAAAAAGTCAAAAATTTTATCATTTTCGAAAAAAAAATTCAATTTTTCTGTATCTCAAAACCGATGTTATCATATATGAAAACAATATTAGAACAAAAGTTGCTGAAATATGAATAATGACTATTTTGACCGTAGGACTCGTGTATTGTGCAAAAATCTTTTTTCGGCGTCATTCAGACGAAAACTTTGGATTTTCATTAGGGCACCAAACTTAATAATAATAAATAACAAAAAATAAAAATATTATCCTTTTTCAAGCTCTATTGATCGGACTAGAATGGGAGATTATGAAAATTAGATTAAACTCGAGATTTGCATAGTTTCTATATTTATGTACATTCTGGGTAATTTTAACATTACGTTACTTCGTAAACAAAACGTTTTCATTTTCTTGGGCATTTCTTGAACGAGAAACTTGATATTTTTCATTTACTCGATGTTACGTCCGGATTTAGAGATCCGAGTAACACAAACTAATTATCAATGCAATAGATAACGGGAGAAACCGACCACGCGGCGAAAACATGTAACGCACGCAGTAGAAACGTGGAACAAGGTTGTCAA
>JABFQM010003029.1:0-12969 GCA_022816865.1 Zelostemma sp. ZL-2020
CCTCTTTTAGCAGACGCATGCACGCGATAAATCGCCATTTCAAGCGTCTAAAAGTCATCTAAAAGACGGAACAAGCCGAAAATGGTACGTGTTTTAGACGGTCCGTGTTTTCGCTGGACACGTGAAATAGACGACTATTATACGGTCCGGTTCTTCTTGGGCAGGAACTCCTGGGATGAGACTTGGTGGGGAGAGGGTCCGTGGATCGCTGGACGCAGCGTCCCAACTCTGTCCTCGGCAGCGCAGAGTGTCTAGCATCCATTCAATGGACCACTCTCCTGGGTTCCACCCAGAAAAGGCCCTCGGCTGTTCCACTCGATTGCAGTTTTTAACGTTTTGCTTGAAGAAATAAATCATTTGAGTGATTACACGCTCATTATTCCTTTTGGAATTGTCGAGTTTACTGGGTTTCCACTTACAAGTTTCGAAAATTCGCTTCAAATAGTCTTACAAAAAATATCTCTACTTCAACTCTTGCCTAAGTAACCTACCTCATGACCTCGATTCTGTTTCGAATAAATATTTGACTGAATAATTAACTTGCTAAAAACCTGACGAAAATAAAAGTAACTAAATACCCGAATGAAATACAAGGTTTAAATTACCGTAAAGAGATTCGTTGCCCTTGGGTATCGTCTCCTGGACCGGTGGACCTGTATACAAAAATGGGAAAAACAAAAGGGACGGCTCCAAGTTGACCCAACAACAAAAAAGGAAAGGCAATATTCGACTTCAGTAGCGATGTCAAAAAGAGGTTCGTCACAATACATAAATGAAGAAATTGAACAAGGAATCGATAATTTGTCGAATTGTCGAACATTCCATGGTACTCCTACCTTAGCGTTCATAGACCTTAACAGAACGACGGTTGTAACATGGTGCTTGGTTATATTTCGCGTACAAAAGTTGCCGGCTCAGTTCGAAGTTTTCTCGGCTGTGAGACAACTGATCTTTTTCGCATCGAGTGATCACTTTAACATATTTGTTATTCATGAGTAGTGTGACTATCTCATGTTTTTGTTGTTAGTGCATATCGCGGATTAACTACACTGAACGATCTTTGTCACAAGAAGACTCTTTCAGCGTATACTTCCTCGACACTTGTTCTCGTGGTGACAATGGTATGATTTTAGCTAGGGAGAGTATTGATCGACATGAAGGAATATTTGAACGAGAAGTCGAAAAACAAGATTTTATATGGTATTTTTATCCAAGACTTGAATGTTGGAAAGACATTTACAAGGACAGTTATAAGTAATTTTATCATTCTCCTTCGAGGATTTCTTTATTCTATTTTCTCATTTGAGGAACACGTATGAGACGCGCAAGTTGAATGCCGTCGATGAAACTCCGTGCGAACAGATATGTTATTAGAACGTTTCGGTAACCTTGCTTCGAAAGTTACTTCAACGTATCCAGAGCTACGACGAACTTCCCTGGAACGTTTATGGTACCTTGAAATGACCGTTAATAACAGCCTTTGTAAATTTGACGAAAGTTTGATGAAACGTTTTGCAAGGGAACGAAAGTTTTGCTACATAAACGTCTATGGAACGTTCTTAACGTTCGGTTTACATTTCCAGCAACCTTTGAAATGTCTTTTAAAGTTTTTTAAGGCAAATTTCGGAGTGGCATAAACATTACACGGAAGTTACGAGCTGCTCTGTAAGTGATGAAGAAACTTCCAATGAAAGGTTACCAAAACATTTCCAACACACATTTGTTTTCATGAGGAAGGATTTGAATGCAGTTGCATGGCTAAGCACTGCTTCAATAAACCACGTAACCTCATCTATTTATTTAAAATGAGAAACAAACTACAAGATCCTTATTTTGCAGGCTTGAACGCTTGCTTCATAGTCCTTTTTTTATATTTTTTTTTCCACGACGTTACTATGCATGCTAGCAGTGACGGTACACGTCATTCTCTACGTAAATGGATTCATTTCTCGAAGATAAAAAACTATAAAGTTCTGAATCTGGCAGTGCCGCTGTGTACAAGTTTAACGTTCCAGTCCTTGATGATACATATTCACAGCAGATTATCTATATTGAAGTAATATGCTCGATTTCAAAAAAGATTGACAGATTACTAGATTGAGTGTTTACAGATCCAAACTGAAGGAAATTCGACAGGTGCATCCTGACGGGGATTATTGCAACTTTTGTACGAAAAGTTTACGGAACATAATTCGGGATTCGATCAACTTGAAACTTGAGATCGAGCGGTATGTAAAATATTATACATTACTTTTCCTCAAGGGCGTCTCCCTTATGGAGAGATCGCAACTCGATAATGAGGAGCACTTGCTCGATCCGTTGTTAAAAATAGGATTCTACGAATCATACAATCGATATATAATATGAGGATGAGCGTTCGTGTGTTTTTGGGTATGATTAACATCATCTTGATTAGATGGCTTTTCGAACAAGTAAATATCACGTAGAATAATGTACAATATTATCTTTTATAACATATATGAACTTGTATTATTTTTCAATTATTATTGTATCTAGCCCGCCATTTCCTGGCTTTTAGCTTTCTTTTTTTTCCCCTTTTTGCTTTTTATATTCTTCTTCCCCTTTTTGCATGCGCCCGTCCCCCTGCTTCTTTGCGTCCATGGCCGACTTCACTCCCTCCAACCTTATCCGGCATTTGCGTCTGCTTCTCTCATTGGAGAGCCCACAGACCCGCAAGGAAACCATGGAAAACCTTGCGGCGGATGAGGCGGCCCGAGATTCAATCCCTACCGTGCCGACCGGGAGAATCTTGTTCTATTTTTCTTCCGAAAAAATCCCCGCCGGCAGGGATCGAACCCCGAACCTCCCGGACCGGAGTCTAGCGTCTTACCGCTTGGACTACCGATCCGGTCATATATGAACTTGTATAAATGGGCACAGAAAAACACTGAATGTTATTCGTTACTTATCTGAGCGTGATCTCTTGGCGTTATATATATGACATATCATTTCAAACATTTGAAATTAGGATGTTGATTTCATTCAGGAAACACCTTCGTTTGATGCGCGTGTTTTTCACATATCTAAAATTTTATTATCTATATACATGATATACATCGATTCAGTAGTGGATGGAAGAGTAAAAAATACATATACGGAAGTTTATTATGATCTGTAAGAACATCAATTGCATATATTGTACTAGATAAATTGGCTGTAATGGATTCTAATGCTTTTTAACGACACTTTCTCAAGATATACTTATTCTCGTATTTCTGTTTAGTTGTTATTCAGAATGGTACAAATTTTCGAGGAAGATGAAAAAAACGTTCGTTATATTACCTATTGGTTATCAACGGCCATTGAAAACAATCACCATATTCACGAAAGATTTTTCGCACGAACTGCTGGCGGCGGTAAATATATATTGTTACCAGAGAATTTGGGTTCTCGCAGTGCAGCAATCGTTTACGTTTAATAACTGTTTATTTTCAAGGTTTTACAATGCATTATTCTATAACGGAAGTTATAAACTCGATGGATACATTAAAGATTCGGAAAGCAAAGTATATGTGAAGTGGCAATTCTGACTCATATTTGCATTTTTTTTTTCATAGTGTATTTTAGTAAATTTGACTGAGTGTTATTTTTCATTCGACTCAACATCATCTAAAGTTTTCGTAGATTAATTTTTAATGATGTTTAGTTGTTCTGTGGCGGTTTTTCCGTCCATACGCAGTCATCCGATTTGAATTTGAAAATACAGGCTACATTTGAGCGAAAAAGATCTGAAAAAAATTTGATTCGATAATTCATTGCAAATATAATTTATTCAATTATGAATATTTTCAATTCCCCGATTAATTAATGAAGTTTTTAATCACTTGAACGAAAGATAAAAATTGCACGGCATTGAAGTAAAATACGCATGGTATTTATCATGGACTTGGCTCCCAACAAAAATAGTCTATTTCAAAACTCGTAAGAATTGCATCGATATGATTGTATGATATTTCAAACTTCAAAAGAATTGTTGGACACCTTCCCAGCCCCTTCTACCAATTCCTTATGTTGACTTATTAGACGTTTGTCAGGGTGCTTCGAAAACATCTAATAACGACAAATCTTCCCAAGTCCTGTGAAAAGTGATAGCAGGAAGCGAAAAACTAAATTTAGATCCACGATATAACTTTCTCCGATGATTTTTTTTGCTATTTTTCAATAACTGTTAAGAAATATTACAAATAAAGGTATATTTACATCGATCTCCGGACTTTGAGCGAAAATTTCAACATTTTTGTCAACGGCCAAATCAATAGCTCAGAGTTAAGTAGTCTTGTTTCCCTTTATGTTCCAAATAGGATTATGAGAACCAGACATAACCATCTTTTTCAAGTACATAATTATCGAACTAACTATGCCAGAAATGAAACGATCAATCGTATTTCGTGTTTAGCAAATGACATTGCAGATAAGATAAATTTCTTCGAACCTTCTTCCAACAAATTTAGGAATAAACTACAAAGCTTAAGCTTGTTCTAAATGCGTCCACGTACTTATAAGATTTTCTTCGATAGAGCTACTTGCGACCGGTATTACTTAAGCAGTCAAATGTAAAAATCACATGTAATAATTCGAACCTCTGTGAAAGGGCGTATGCCCGTGCATTTTATGTTAAATAAATAAATAAATAATGTATTTTTCGACGATCGCCCTCCAATTTCTTCTTTTTATTCCTAGTTCATTATCAATGTTTGTTATACGTTCCAATACTGCATGAAAATAATGGATATAAATCGCCTATTTATTCATTCCTGCAATTCTTGTAAGTTTACTAACGAGGAGTATTTTATAATTTTTTCGGCGACTCTGTTCGTTTACTTGATACTTTTTCAACGGTTCGAATTCTTTGATGATCAGTCGATACCATTTATATATTTGTTGAAAACATAGTTTATAGACTTGAAATAATTTTTCCCGTCAAACACTCATTTCTATCCAAATATACAACGATGAATCGCGCTTCGTGCAGCGATAAAAGAGAGTATAATTTCATGATAGGTATCTTTTTGACGGTTGACTTCCATCATTCTTTTCGATAGCAGCGCAGTGCCAACGTCGCTTCCAACCTCGATAATGTGAGTCATTTTTAGAGTTCAATCATCTTAATTTAGAAGCACTAATTTGGGTCAGCTCGGAAATTCGATATTCGAAATCTTTCGATTTATGCGATCGATGAAAAATTTTTCATTCACGGCTCATTTATGAAAGAAAATCAATGTCTAATCAAACGCTGTTATTCAATCGCATGCAATTAAAGTTTTATATCTTTACTCCCGAAGCTCATTTTGGGACGAGGATCTTAAATGCGAATCAACATCGAAAAAATGTGTGTTACAGCGCCCGAGTACATTTCAAATTATTATCAAATCAATCATGGATTTGCTGTCCACCATCATCACCGTATCGTGCCTCGTAATACCAATCGCAACGCGTGACTGCCCCAAAATACACGGCTGCGACAGATTTCTGCACACAGGTGAAGAAGCCTTCCTTTGTCAGTGTTCGTCTCCAGAAAACAAAATGTTCGAGGTCAAGTATGCAACGCCAACTTTCCATCACATGATCGTTTCCGGCAACTTCGTTCGACGTTCATGTTTCGGCAGACCATCCGTAACAGAACCAAAGCAACAAAGATTTTGTCCTTAGTATCGAAAATTGCGGGCTGTCCAAGACTGTCCTACTCAGCGGATTACTGCTCGGATTAAGAATGATGCCTACTCTAAAGTTGCGACTTACCCAAAGTTCAACAATAGAAGCCGCGCACTCCGAGAAACTACGAGACCTTAAAGTCTTGGAGCTTGCAGCTGACGAAAAATGGCAAATTTTCGCAGTTTTTCCCATGAAAATTTGTTAATTCTCTGCCAATTCGTATGTTGGACTTTTTATATTGTTCAGGGAACAACTTGGAACAACTTTATCGTAGCGCTTTGGAGAAATATTGATTTACGAAACAGTAACATGCATTTGCTCAGGAAGTCGGTTGGAAAGTTTTCGAACAAATGCATGTATCTTTGTCGTGAATGAATATTTTTCGGAAGCGGCACGGTGAAGTTGTTGCAAATTGTTCGGGTAACAACTTAAATGGCCAAACATGCGAAACGGGTGGAAAATGAAACTTTCTTTCGTTAAAATCTTCATTTTTTCGTATAACTAATCCGCCATTTTGATTATTTTTTCGAATCAACTACTGAAGAAACTGTTCGAAATGGAGGCACTAGGATGTCCGACATGATTCGATAAAAATAAGAAATAAAAGTGTCAAGTGGTCGTTGCGGAGAATTTCGATACAAAAGATCTCAAGCGAATGAAAAGAGAATTGAAAAAAGTTTACGCTATTGCCGTCACGCGCCGCTTTTTCTGCTTCGGCGTGCAGTGTAGATTACTGGATTTTATTGTCTTTTGAAAGAAATGGAATTTTTACATTCGAATCTTCGCGCGCCACGCGCAGGCGCAATAGTGTAACCCGAAAATTATCCCGACCACACACCTCATGTATCATGTACCAAATGTAAAAGGAGAAACATCTCTCACTATCTCCCTGATCACCCGACCTGTCCACTACGCTCTCCCAGAATCGCTCTCCCATCGCGCGATGCTTCACTCGCCTGCGGCAAACTCGCGCTCGCGACAATAGCCTTGTTTCCCCACTTGTCGCACAATATACTATTCTGTCATCAGGCGCGCCGGAACCGGAGGGGCAATGTATAGCACTATCTCTGTCTTACCTTTGTTTTGCCCCCCCCCCCACACTATACTCTTCGTTCCAGCGCTGCTGCCCGTCATCAATCGTGAGTTAAAATTGCTGTTTACCCTGCTTTTCCAACATAAATCCTCAACAAAAATAAGCGAATTAGAATTATTATTATTTCTCAGCGCACCCTAAAATCGCTAAAAAGCTAGAATCCCGAAAAGCGTGAAAAACTCGCGAGAAAGGTCGGAAAATTGGGGAATGGGTAAAAACATGCAATTACATATTCATTTAAATAATTTTATAAACACGAAAAATGATTTCTGCAGAGGGAAACGAAGAATCCGAGGAAGAAGAAAATTCCGAAGAAGATGAATCGGAAGAATTGAAAGACGAAGAAGACGAAGAAATGGAATATTTGGACGGCAGCGAATTGATCGCGCGATTGTACGCGAAATACGGATCATTGTGTACCTCAACGGAAAGCCGAGGATTGCAAGGACGAAGAAAATTACGAAATGGTAGACAAAAGTACGAATAAAATTGGTCACGAAATGTCATAATGTCATTTTGCATTAATTCTAGATTTTCAAATAATAATCAGATAATTGAGTAAATTGGAGTTCTCTAATTTAAAAAAAAGCATTTGAGATGAAATATAGTGCAAAAAGGGTGGGGGGGGGGGGGGGGGGAGATGGCAATCTGACGGGAAAGTTCCAAATCCGGAGCCGAGTCACATGGCATGATAAAATGTCAGTACACGGGAAAAAATGAAAGGCTGTTTTCAGCATCAAAATGGGTTGGGCCAGCAGAAAAGCAATGCTCCGTCATCGAGAAATTTAATGCAACATATTGAGGCTAATATACTGTGCTATAGCAACCGTAGCTCCATGCTAGAGTAGCATTGGAAAATATGTAGGGGCATCGATGCTTCGGCAGTCCGCGTTCAATGTAGAATCAGCATTGTGTTTATGCTGAAACACCATGTCATATCAGCATTGCCGTTATGCTGGTATAACTTGTGAACGGCTGCTATTTTTCCGATGCTGGTTCTACATCATCTTCATGCAGCCGCAACAGAGTTTGAGGTTGCGCTAGCATTTCGTCGTCTACATTAAATTCGACGCTACTTTCTACACTTTCATTTGTTCCCGTGTAGATAACATCGGGATCTGTCGAGACGTTTAGTTGAAAGTTATAATTCCCAAGAGAAGTTCCTACGCCTTGCGTAGCTCAGATGGTGAAGCAATCGCCCGTATAGCGAAAGGTCTTGGGTTCGTCCCCAGCGTAAGGTGGGGTTTTTTTTGGAAATTACGACTTCATTTGAGAATTGTGAACGGTGTTTCAGTTGAATCCATATCTCAAAACTAATAATTGAGTATCACATTTTTGAGTGTAAAAATTATCGTAATTGTTTATAATCGAAGGAATGCGTCTGCTCTGTTTTATCGGCCGAGTTTCCATATCTCGAAATTCGATCACTCTCGCTCTTAAAATGTGAATATTTCAAACAAAATTACTCTCGCTCTACTTGGATGCCGATTATGATTACTGAAATCAAATGGATAGCAGAATTCCGTTTGGCCAATGTGAAAAAGCAGCTCGAAAAGTACCTGAAATAATTAAAATCTCACGGGTGAAGAAATGAACGAAACAGGCTTTGTTTCGGCGGGCCATTTTGCAGTGAACTCTACAATACAAGATTCCTTTAATTTATATAAAAGTAAATGAAGTGCAATTGTGTTTTCAAATCCAGGCGAAATTCGTAAAAACATCTAGTACAATCCTAGCAATCGGCGATCGCTTCCGAAGTCCTGTCTGAGTCGATACACTGACATTCATATTCTTAATGTATAACTCAATCCTGAGTGTTTGCCCGTCTACGATTGTTTCACTACAAGAAGTTGGGTCCGGATTAAAGATGAACCGTAAAGGAATCAAGTATTTCCCCTGATACGAAAACATTCAATTATTAAACAATTCAACGATCACATTTGCTCATTATAGTACCTTTTTGACAGGACACTTTTGATTGTAAAGACCCAGCATCATTAGAACCGCTTTCCTGAAAAGCGATTCATCTCCGGTATTCGTGATTACCGACCATTCGCACAACTTGTCCATGTGTATCGTGTAACCCTCCAGAGTAGCATATCTCAACTATACAATTATATGAAAAACCATGAGAAAGCGATCACAACGGGCAAAATGAGTAAGTAGCGCTGTTTGAACAGTGAAAGGTGAAATTTTGGAAAAACATGGGCTCCGATCCTTTTTATAGTTCTATATATTTACCGTTAGGTAGGAATATCTCGGTAAACGGTCTGGGAGGAACATATAGTAACTTCCATTCTCTTTCGATAATTTTAATTTTCCATCATAACAATAAAGACACTGTGGTTGTCGAAGTAAACGTATCTGTAAATTCTCGTGAAATCGTATTTTTTCACCGTAGCATCGTTTATCTGGTTTCGAAGATGTACGGTATAAGGCAAATGCGCCCTTAACTGCGAAAATCATGTGATAGTTTTGACAGAATACAATAGGATGGATGTCAAATTTTACTAATTCCCTCACCGTCTCTAATTAACCCAAAACGGAAACGGCTGCGGCTAAAGTCTACAACTGATAGCGTAATAAGCAATTGGAAATGAATTACATGGCAATTCATGGCAACGTTTCGTGAGAAAATCACTGGATAAACTATCACTTTCTGCGACGAAAGCAGAGTTGAATAAAGACGTATCACTAGAAACAGTAATAGCGATCGATCGTAACTGTGCTGGCGTCGACACTAATAACGAAGTGAAACCGTGGTATAATCCGAGTCGGATTCCGCGCTGATATGGCTGTGATATCACAGCGATACATGACACGCGAGAAAGACGACTATTGATAGTGGACTATAATTTAAGAAAGCCTTGAAATATCATAAGGTAGTATATGATCGATATTAATTTAAACATCCCGTAGAAAAAGGAATATATCGGACGAGATCTGGCCATATCTGCGATATGTCCTCAGCTCGCCAGATCTGGCCACATCCCGTCAGATCTGGTCATATATCGCCAGATCCAGCAGCCAACATTGCAAAAAACAGGAAAAAATAAAAAAATTGTTTCAATTGTAAGGTCCTCAGTGTAGGGAATCGTTGAACCGTTTAATTGTGAAATTGTGAAAAATCGAAACCTTTAAACATAAACTGAAATGGAAATAGAGGTGACCATAATTGTATTTTTCGATATGATACAATAAGACAATGATAGTTCATTGAAATTTTCTCAATTTATCAACGACGAGGGTTTTAGAAGAAAAAAAAATTGACGTTACTGAGATTTGAACACGCGACCTCTGAATTTCGAGCGTTTTTACGAAAAGTTGCGATTGATGGAAAAATTCTTTATTTCTATATACCGAAATTATTTTTTCCTCCATTAAGAAGATTTAGGTTCATTTTTCGTTGACTTTTTCGTGACTTTCATAAAACTTCCTGACAGACATTGTAAATTGATATTTGTGGGTGTACATTGTGAATTTCGAATTGCAAATTTACATTGTAAATTGAGGTGTAAATTGGACGTTGCAAAGTTTTATTGCTGATTACACATTGCTCATTTACCTTGTAAATTACACAAGGCAAATAAACATTGTAAATCACGAATTGCGAATTTATATTGTAAATTACGAATTAATATTGTAAACTACAAAATACAAGTTTATATTGTGAATTAAGATTGTAAATTTACATTGTAAATTACAAATTGTAAATTCACTTTGCAAATTTATATTCCGAATCAGCATTGCAAATCGACATTGTGAATTTACATCGTAAATTACAAATTCTAAATTTATATTTTAAATCAGAAATTGTAAATCACGAACTGTGAATTGACATCGTAAATTAAGAATTGCAAATTGACATTGTTAATTTTAAATCGTTAATTTACATTATAAATTTAAAATTGCAAATTTCCATTGTAAATTCAGATTGCAAATTGACATAGTAAAATTTACATCACGAATTGTGAATTACAAATCGCAAATTCACATTGTAAATTACAAATCACAAATTGACATTGTAAATTTACATTGCAAATTCATATTGCGAATTGGCATTGCAAATTTACATTGTAAATTATGAATTGCACATTTACATTTTAAATTATGAATTGCAAATTCAATTGTAAATTACAAATCGCCAATTGGCATTTTGAATTTACATTGTAAATAACAAAATGTAAATTGACATACACTCGTCTACCTCAAATGTCACCACCGCAAATCGCACCTACTCGCAAATGTAGCGGAGAAGCATCCTCAAATGTAGCGAGCAGCATCCGCAAATGTAGCGAGCTCCGTTCCATAAATGTAGCGAGCTCCTCCGTAAATCTAGACTTTGACGCGATCCTCATCTTTACCACTTTCCATGTTTAAGTGCATGTTGAACTATGATTTCATTACGAAGTTATTTCAACTGATCTGAACCGTCAAAAATACATCGATACATAACCTAGATCTTTAGCTCAGGCGGCTACATTTGGGAGTGGGTCGCCATTTTTGCCTTTGCTACATTTGAGAGCGATTGCCATTTTCGACTTCGCTACATTTGAGGTAGACGAGTGTAGTAAATTCACATTGTAAATTTACATTGTAGATTACAATTTGCAAATAGACATTGTAAATTTATATTGTAAATTGCAAATTGACATTGTGAACTGACATTGTAAATTACAAATTGCAAATTTACATTGTAAATTTACATTGCAAATTCACATTTCGATATGGCCTAAAAACAAAATTGCAAAAAACGCGCATTATTCAGAAAAAATCGTAGCCCGAGTCCGATCGGTGTCCTCCTAAGATAAAGAACGATCAATTTTTAGTTTCGATCAAAAGATATTTCAAAAGAAAGTTAACAAGCACTTACCTTCGTGTCAGCGCATCGACTAGCCCATTATCTCAATGTAGGCCACGGCACAAATCGAAAACTTCATTATAAAGCGATATCAGAAATAATCATCGGAAATTTGGCCACGTCAGAATGAAGATGAGATAAATGATAGATAAAGACCGAGTTCTCAGCTCGTTTCATCAATATCCGTTGAAACGCTGAGGTCGCAATGGCTGCCAAAATTCTCATCCTTTGTGCCTTTTTCGGCGCTGTTACGGCAAGTTCCAAAACAAAAACTCCTACTCCTACTCTTGCAGGAGTAGGAGTTGTTGTTCCGTTACTACCGTCGCGAATGATGATTTCGATTTCTTCCAACTAAAGGAAACCAAGGTTCGTGTTTCAAGGTCATTCGTAGGTTTTTGATGATATCGGTGGGGGGATTCGTTCCGTCTGAACAATAATGTTGTTTAGACGGAAGGTTCAGGCACTTTGAGCAAGACACAGAGTACAAACTTCACTTGAACTTGAACCACGGACTGAAGTTTCCCCTGACCAATGGCAGTCTCTACGGCAGACTCCATAACCAACAGAACAGAGGTTGTCCATAAAAATTTGTCGATATTGAATCGAGAGAGCGCCCTTTTATCGATCCCAGTATCCTCTTTCCCGATCCACTCCGCATTACGAGGAATAACGAACCCAAAACTGGCAGTTGTGACAAAATGCGGTGGCACAATAGCGATGGGTGTCAAGCAACAACAACAGCCAAGTCAATCACAAAATCAACAATTTTATCAGCGATCAACGTCCGTGAACGAAATAGACGACGTTCATCCATTCGGAATCCAGAACTTCGAACCAAGAATCCCGGATCATCATCTATCGAGGAAAAACTGCATTTTTGATGCGTTCGAACAGAAAAAAATTGCCAGAAGCATCGACTTTTTCGGACAGAACTTGGAGAATCTGGTGCATTTAGATGCTCCGTCTTACGGGATCGCCAACAAAAGGCACTTCGCGAGAAGTCTGGATGAAATCCGGGAAGAACTTCCCCCCAGCTTTTCCAGCATCGCGAATCTTCGGAATCTTGGGCATCTGAAGAACGCGAAATCGGCGGACAAGGAGAGGATGGTGCAGAGGAATCAGAGTTTTGATCTGCACTGAGAGAAAAGTTTCGTGAAATCAACGAAACAAAAGTAGTTATTTTTCAAGAAAACTAAAAAGTTTCGTTAAATCAATTAAATTGTGAGTTTAGTCGATTCAACGAAACTTTTCTGTTACATCAAACGAAATGGATAATTACAGTGACTGTGTAAGATTTGTTGTTTTGACAAAACTTTATTATTTAGCTTAACTATCATTTAAT
>JABFQM010003030.1:0-12970 GCA_022816865.1 Zelostemma sp. ZL-2020
GAGTAAATGAACCCGCGGATAGCATAAACGTCGAAATGTTCGCCTGACGAAGGCAAATTCCATACACATTCGAAAAAATAAAAGATGCAAAATATGAAGAAGAAAAATTCTGTGTTGTAGGAAATAGAATTTTTTACAAATTTCCTTCATAAAATTTGGTTCCTCAACTTGAATTTGGCAAGTTAAAAATTCAAAACCGTACATTTTTGCATCTTGTTTTTTCGATGTGTATGGAATTTGCCTTCGTCAGGCGAGCATTTCGACGGTTCACGCGCTCGGTCGGTTATGCTATCCGCGGGCTCAAATGATGAACATTTCTGAATCGTAAATATTGCATGAATTCTTTTTCGTACACAGCCTCAGCCGTTGTTCGTAAAAGGTCAATTCACTGGGATCATTATCGGACTGTTCCTCCTTTTTTTCATGATTGCTTACGTAGCAAATTTAGTCATTGACGCGGTAAGATTATTGACGACCGAGAAATCGCACTACTTTATTCTTTAAAATTGCAACGCGCAGAGCATATCAATCGCTGCAAGCGTGTACAATTCTTCGTGGACAGAGATACCAGTGAAACTTTCGAGGAACTGGATATGTATGACTCGGAAAGCACAAAAGCCCGTTGTGATAAAATTGAACATTTTAATGAAAAATCTATCGCTGGAGTTCTATTCGGAAGTGAGCATTTATGGGAATTTTTAAAATATCAATCAAAGTACAATTCACGCATTATTTTTCTCCTCAAAATTATCTGCAAATGAAAAGTGATTTTTCGTCTTTTATTTCAGTTCTTTAAACAGATCTTCAGGTGCTTTGCAGTGATAAGAAATGTACTGTACTAGTACAAAATGTATGATTTTTAATGAAGAGATTACGTATAAATAATACTGCAAATTTAATTCCAATACTTCTCGACGCTTCCATATATTTTTCAAATTTCCGAATAATGATCATGTATGAAATCAGTTGGTTAACAATAAAATAATACGAGCAATTTCTTTATCAATAATATTTATTTTTGGTTCAATAAACATACAAAATTTCATACTATTAATCACACGTTTATACAAAAATAATAAAATAATAATATTTTAACTTAGGAAACGGCATTATTGTTTATACATTTATGTATATATATTATACGATGTAATAAAACAAGTACAAAATAATTATTCTTATGGTATCAAGGAGCGGTGCACCTTTGAAAAGGAATGTAACATGCTCGCATTCTTCCACTCGTATATTTTCGCTTCTTTCGTCATCACTTTCAACAATTCGTGAAATTTCTTACTCTTAGTAAAATTAATCGAAACGCCGATAAAATATGACACAATAAATATCATACGGTGCTGTTTTTGAGCGCATTCATATTTACGATTCTCAGTCGATTGAAAAAACATTTTTCTGAAACACATTTTGTGGCAGTGAAAAGCGCGATTTCTCTCAATTTTACTAATAGTTTTTTATCGTTTCAGCGAAAAGTTGTCACGTGAAAACCGGTGGCGCGGGAACTGAAAATTCGACGTCTCCATTTTTGTTAATTTCACACCATTCACGAACATTGTATCGTCTACGCACATACACACTTGTTCTCATTTTTCTGCTCGAAGAAGAGGACGTTGAAAATAGTACCAACCCTCGCGTAAAAAATTTCTCCGAGAAGCTCCAACTCTTCCAATTTTTCGACAGGTTTTTGCCTTCAGACAAATTTTTCCACGAGGGAGGCAATTCGCGTCTGTCGCCATGTTCAAAGCCACCTGGTGTCGAATCGGCGAATTTTCGAAAACCGACAAACAGCGAAATTAGAGCGTCTTATATTAATTTCAGTGCCAATAATTGTTTAAACATAAGTGATACGAGAAGTAAACGTATCACTAATTTTTAAACAATTTTTGGCACTGAAATTAACATCAGACGCTCCGATTTTGCTGTTTGTCGGTTTCTGAAAGTTCGCCAATTCGACATCAGGTGGCTTTGACCATGATGATAGACGCGAATCGGATCCATGGTCTCACTCGAATCGTGTTTCACAAATACGTATTTAATTATAGCGAAATATGTTGAAAAATGAGTAATTTCATACTTTGGTATCGCCAAATGTTTTATAAAAGAAGTTCTTTTCATTCAACGAGTCTTTGTCATTTGTAACGTCGAGGGTTATGTCAATTAGCGTCTTTAGCTCGAGTTAACAATGTCATTGTAAGAACAGGGGAAATAGTATTTGAGAACGGTTCATCGCGAGGACGTAGTAAGGACAGGAAACGACACTGGGAAAGACATTCAAGGTAGCAGCAGACATACAGGACAGACGGACACAAACGGAGACTAGTAACCTATCTATGTAGACGACGTATATTTATATATACACACACGATATGCATACATATACAATATAAAGCATTTATACGAGCGTGCGCGCACTTTCCGCGCTTTACGTTACATACATTTTTCTCGTTATCAATTTTTTCTTAAATTATAGCATTGCGCTTATCTTCCCCGTTCGATCTCTCTCGCTTTTTCAGTTCGTTCCGATTTTTACTACCCTTTCTTTTGTTTATCATCGATGATCGCTCGATCGTTACTTTTACAGCTTTTATTAATCAAGCTTATGCCCAAAAATCTACCAGAGGCACTTTGGGTTTATTAGTACCATTATTTGAAGTCGGCAGACGCGGGGTTGACTACTTCGCCCTTGCCAAAAAAACACTCGAATCGAACATTTTCTGGAATTTTCGAATCGAGTGTTGGAAGTAAGATTTTTTGGCAAGGGTCGTACGAAACTGCGTCATAATGTTGGCGTTGCCTGGCTCTGCGATGATAAATCTTCCAACTCTTAGCTCTCGATTGCGAAGAAAAACTTTCGCGTCGTTGTTGAATTAATTTGACTCTGAATTTTCTACACAATTATCCCGTTTTCTCATAAAAATCATCGCGCGAAAGACGCAAAAGTAGGAAGACACGGATTGCGTTTGAAAATGTGTAACGAATTCGTAAAAAATCCGCGTCTGTGATTATGGGCAGCATGCAAAAATGCAAAAAAAGTCTTTATGACGGTGATAAAAAAGTTTTATTCGTGAGATTTGTTCATTCCATCATTGAGAAACAAAGGAGTTTTATAGGCGCAATAACATTCACGGGACTTTACGTTTACACAACTCCTCCTCTGTTTTCCCATCATTGCACTATGACGCATCGAAATCTTTCGAAAATATCAACCCTTCAAAATCATTGGTTCAAAGGCATCGCAGTTTGCATTGTTCGAACACTGCGCGGAAATGATTCGACTTTGAACGAGTGATTCTCAACGTTGTGCGCGGTTTATTTGAACAAGAGCCGTTGTTTCCTTCCACCTTCGTACTTTTCCTCTCTAGCCTCCCGTGTTGCGTTTTTTTTTGTCTTCGACCTCACATTTCCGATACTTTTTGAGCAATAAATACTTTCTCCACGTACGACTTGCACTGAATTGACACACAGGACTCTTTTGTGCACACTTTCAGTCAGCATTTTAACGCACAGCCACACTTACGCTTACACACCGCATACTCGCATCCACGAATATGATTACATCCATGTAATAATGTCACGTTAATTAATGATTATCGGATTCAATATCAATGCATTACAGTCAGACAATACTCAACAGTGATCATTATTCATTATATATTACAATTAATAGTTAGAGTGACAACAACATGACGACGGAGGCGTTGAAGCATATTTAAAGGGAACAAGGCGGTACGTTTCTTTTGCCCTTTTTCCTTTTTTTCTCGGTTCGAGATAAGTTCAGAGAGAAAGAATCTTACATGATATTTACGTACGGGGTAATGAGAGCCATATGTATGTTTCGAACGTTTTCACGAACTTATTGTTACACCTCCGAATTTTTTATCGATATTTTTTTACATCGAGTACCTTATCAACATTTTCGACGCGCGAACGTTTCTCATCGAAATGTTTGATAAGGCAGGAAGTTTTCAGACGGCGGGTATGTCGGACCGTTCAAATTTCACTTCAAACATCAACGTAACGCGGGGATCGCTCGTAATGGAAATTCAAGAAAATCAAATAACTATTTCGCACGTGATATTATTGCGGCGTTCATTTTACAATGCGATTATAATCGTTCGCTTCAAAATAATGAAATTCTTAAAATTATAATTAATATTTACACGTAACGCAGATCAACTATTGCCAATATAATTTCACAAATAATAATGGCTTTTGTAGCGTTTATTGCAGCGAGATTATCACTTCCATTGAATTTTGAAACTAAACGGTTACATCTCGATTCGATAAAAAAAGAAAGACCTGATATGTACAAAATTTAAAAAAAATCAAACTCGGATAATTTTAATTATAAACGGCGCGTTAAATTGTGACGCGAATATTCGACCAAATCCTCATACGTCGCTCGTCAAATCTTCCGCAGAATATTTCTACTCTTATAATAAAACATTGACGATACACACAAAGTATATACATATATAAAAGACGGCAATTCTAATTAGATATAAAATAAATAGCAAAAATATATATCTGCATAAAAAACATCGATAACTCGACCCTTTACCTTTCGCTACTTTCGTGAAAACCGTTGGAATATACATTTGTCTCCGTACAAGATACGACGATATGCCTCCAGGATATATATTTAATATATATATATCGTGAGTTTGTGGCAGTGATTTACAATGACGATTAGAATAATCAACGCGATCGCGCGCGTTTATATAAAAACTGGAAAGAAAAAAAGACGGAAAAAAACACAGCCGGCTTTTCGGGAGGCGCTTTCGCGTATTGCCGTTAGAAAGTGCACATTCATGTTCATATAAAAATCAATAAAAAATGCGATTCTTCATTTTCCGAAAAGTACCGTTCACAAGAAAATACTCGATGACAACACTTTTTACAGAATCAGTCACTGTTGGCAATGATTATATACAATTTTTCCGTAACACCGACGCTTATATAAATGCTCGAGGAATATTTTCGTTAAACGCGCTCGTCTCCCTTCGAAACGCCCAACAATTTCCAGGAGACGACAAAGTAAAGGAAGAACTCTTGCACGCGCGCAGCAGACACGGTCGACACAATCGTCGAGTACATTGCGCAAGATGTCCCGAATTCGTCGCTCGATCGGCTACGCGAATCACGCTTTTGTTTTATAAAAACTCGGAAAAACGCCGCCATTTTTCCCTCGCTCGATTTCAACTGATAAGCATGAAATCTTCTTTGTACACACGATTCTCAATCGAATCAATTAACGGATCGCGGATCGATTACGAAACACCCTGTGCACGTGCACGGTATTACATAATTATTATGCCATTCCAACGCGTATTTTTTCCTCCTTATTACGACTTTGTAACACAGTCTGTATTGCGCGAAAAAAATGCATCTCGCTTTTCATTTCCACCCGCTGATCTACGTAATGTACAGATGGGTACACGCGTCCGTACATTATCGAGAAAAAAAGTATTATATATACATACATTACATACACACCATAGTGGACACGCGCGTCGGCGCGCGTCAATTAATTAAATATCGCTTATAAACCTAATTTTCGTAATCTCGAGGGCTAACTCCGGACCGTCTCGTTACGTCATCGATGGATGGATACGTTCCACGCCCGGGTAGCGCGCGACTACCGGCAAATCTTCTTTTCTTCTCGCAAGCCGTGAAAAAAGGTCAACAAATTAACGCGCTTGGCGGTCCGTTCTCACTCTTTCGTCGATACTTAGCCTAAGCAATGATGATTCCTTCCTTTTTTTGTTTTCTCGTTAAAAAAGATACATAGCGACGCGCGTCTTTACGACCCGGTGAAAGGAGAAACACGTGTAACAGGGGGTATTGGGTCGCCGGGCGCATGAGCATCTTTTTCGTTTATATATCCTATTGCGATATCGTGTTTAGATTGTTTCTTTTCTTCATTTATTTACAGAATATCAATATTATCGTTATATTCCCGTCACAACTTGCCAGCCAGCGGCCGCCGAGAAGACTGCGATCCCGAGAGCCGCGCTCGTATACTGGAACGTTTCGCTTCTCCCTCGCCATTTTCACATCTCGCAAACAAATTACAGCTTTAAAAGTAATGAAAACATTGTAAAATCGAAGTATCAAACGATGCGGGATTGCGCAACGCGAGTTACAATTAAAAAGACGGAAGCTCGCGAGAAAACGTTCCAACGGCTTTTTGGAGCGAGGTCCTCGGTTTTCTTTTCTTTCTTTAATTAAAATAACACGTACTTATCTAATTGCCTCTGTCTCGCTTAGCGCCGAGTACAGAGGACCTCGTTTATTATTTCCCGTTAATCGACGAACCGAGAGACGAGGTGTGGAGCAGTCCCGAGCCTCCAAGGAGATTCGCGTATCGAGCGGGGATCACGTTTCGGTAAGACGCGGTTATCTCGTCGCGCCTCAGCACGGCAGCTCCTGGCGTGAAGGCTTTATCAGGTGCTTCGTCGAGTTCAGAGTGCATCAGGGATTCCCTTCGGCTGCCATTATGTTGTGTACTTGCTCGAGCTTATACGCGAGCCTCTGTCTCTGCGAAAATTCGTCCTCTTCCAGTGTCACTATCAACTGTTCGTTGTACTTGCTGGCGTAGGTATAAAGCTCGTTCAGAGCGCAATTCGTGTTGAATTCAGTCGTGTGTAACTAAAACATTAAACATCGTTTCACATTGTTATTCCTCTCCGACGTAGAAAAAGCAAAACCAGTGGAAAAAGTACCCTAGATTCCTCGGCGAGCATGGCATTCATGTCCTGATCGGAAATGGCTGGCATGATTTTTATATCCGAGTAGTAACGATCCACCCATTCTTTGTACACTGGAATGTCCTTTGCGTAGAGCAACTTGGAACTCGGCGAGTCCTTGCCTGCGTGATAAAACGTGCATTAACGTACCGATAATCTCCTTAATCTCATCTTAATTAAAATCTTACCTAATCTATGATCCGACGTGGAACAACTGTCCATGAACGTTTGCGCGACGACGGACAGGCACGAATCGACGATATTCGATTTGTGAATATCAAAGACGAAGTTTGGATTTTTTATGAGGTTCACCCAGAACCTCAATGGCAGTGAGTTGCTTTTCCACGTGTGCACGACCTCGGGGTCGGTGATGCCGTGGTGAAGCGCTTGGTCATCGAGGAAGTCGAACATGTATTTTATGGCAAGGGGAAGCGCGGAGCCTCGATGAGCCGTGCTAAATATCGTCTCGAAGAGATCGTCGACGAACTTTTGCAGCGTGCCCTTGGTCGCGAGTAGCCTCGTCAGATAGATCTCGGAGACCATTTTGTTGCCACGCTCGCCCTCCTTTTGCGCGTCGCTGTCATGGTGCTTGACGAGGTGCCAAACCTTCATTCCTCCCTCGTGATTATGGTTCAGCGGTGACGTTGCGCGCGACAACGGAGGACTCGCCGAACTAAACTTGCTAAGATTCAAAGTCTCGTACTTGTGCGATTTGTCAGTCTTCTCCGAAAGTATGGATAAGTTGTAAATCGAGGACTGCTTGGAAACGAGGTTGAGCGACGCGCCATCGGGAACCCTGTAGTGATTCAGGGTATTTCGCTTCTTCCACTCGCCCTCGGTTTTCGTCGTCGAGTCCTCGTCGTATAAAATTAACCTACCGGACGCTCCCGTTCGCCATTCTAAAAAAGAACCATTTATTATGACTTTGTTTCGTATAAACATAAACGTAAAACGAATAACTGAAGAAAGGCGTCGACTTGCCAAGATCAAGGTCTTCTTTTCGCGGTCTCCCACTGTAAGGCGTGGCCCTGTAAATGGTGTCGAGTGCCTTTTCCTTTACTTGCGATATCGTGTCGCAGTCGAGAACCTTCACCGGGACGTTTTCCGTATTTGGATCTAATCCGCTCACAAATACCGTTTGCTGCGAGATGGACACGAAAACGGTCTGAAATCATAAAAGAGAAACATAGCAACAATTTACGTATTCAAAAAACAAACCGAATCGAATGCGATTACCCACCATTGGTTTAAAATCTATGGATTGTCTGATGAGTTTCTCCTCGGACAATGAATATCTGGCCTCTGACGTAATAGCATCCACAGGGCCCTTGTCGACTTGTTGTTTCATCGCACGAAACAGCATGTAAAGCGGTTCTCCAGCACACTCGCGCATAAATTTATACAGCAGGAAGGTAAACCAAGCAGACAGCATTTTCTCCGCTACGCTTTCCGTCCTAGAAATGACCAAATAACAGTAGCGTTAATAACGAGATAGCATCGATTAAAGTCTCAATTCCACGGGAGCGCGACGTCATTGCCCAAAGTCCTATCATCAAATAATATACGATTTCATGCAACTTGCATGAATCCGAGAAACGCGAGTGCAACGCTCGACGAAATATTATATCGCGTTTGTAGCTTCTCGTTAAATCCATTCTGCATTATAAATTCCAATCGTTTCCATCAAATTGTTTACCGTCGCAAGAGAAGTTTCGGATGGTTCTTGCCCTCCATGCATTTCTCGATGAGCTCCGCCAGCAGAGTCTTCAAAATGTCCGTGCAATATTCCATTTTGCTTTGCAGCGTGACCATGATGAGGCTGGCGACGTTGACGCGGTCCCTCATCGAAAAGTATCGATTGCTCTCGAGCGTCCTCACAAACAAGAGCAAGAACGTCTTGTTCATGATGAGCTGTCCGAACAATCTCAAGCCCTTGTCCTTACGCGCTAGTTCCTGCCGCTCCCACTGAAGCACCGGGTGGTTCGTCACGCTGGGGAATAAAATTTCCATCGCGTAAGTTCGATAATCCAGGAAGGGAATCCCGCCACTTGTCAAGTCGCTCGTCAGGTCCGTCATTTCCGTCTGTAATTCAGCGAAAGCTTCCTTGCATTCCGCGGCTACGCGCAGCTCGAGAATGTCCATTTGTTCTTGCATGTTTTTCAACACGCGATTGCTCTCGGTGGACTTGCGGCGGTAGGCGATGAGGAAAGCGATAAAGATGAACATCAGAACGAGACCAGCCGCTATGACCCCGATCAACGCCGGCTTCGACAAGGGACCATTGATACCAGCCGGCAACGCGTAACTCAGCTTGCCAATTTTATACCTGAATAAAAAAATAAGTATGTAATTCAACATTTAGCGCTTGGAAAAGATAGCGAGAAGTGGAAATGGAAATAAACTATCCCCGAGCGAAGCGAAATTTAATCCTGGAATACTCTTATCAATTAAAGTCACGTAAAGGCGTGCCATGAAAATTTACGTATCACTGGACAGCGATATATCTTTTTACCCGCTGTAATATTATACCCTTCGCTCGACTTTTTGCGCAATCATTACCAGGCTTTTACATCGAAAAAGCTTGGCAAAGATCGAAAAACGAGTCTCGCTTAACAATACAAAGCAATCTCAAGAAATCGAGCGTTCCGATCTCGCAACCGTACTGAAGTTTTCCTCCCACGATGACTATGACCTCCGGGAGTTCCTGTTTGTTCGGCATACCATCCTCGTCGAGAGCCGGGGGCTGAGTGACTGGCGGCCTGCAAGTGAGTTGTTGCCTCGAGAGCGATGTCACGTTGCAAAAGCTGTTCCCTATCTGAACGACGACATCGGATTCCTGACTGGCGCGGTCGAGATGAAGCCCATTGATAGTCAAGTAGTCGCTCTTGTAATACTTGACCTCCTCGTCGAACGTCTCGTAAATCGGGTTCGGGAACAGCATAAAGGGCGTGGTAGTTTGTTGCGACAGGTTTTGCACACCGGTGACGTTGTCCATGCGGAAGCCGTACTCGAGGCGAAGCGGATTCTCGGCGTCGACGCTGAGGTGTTCCGGTACTTCGATGGTGGGCGAATAACAGAACATGTTCTCGTTGCTGTTAACGCTGCAACGCGAGACAAAGGTTTTTCCGTCGTGATACACGTACATCTGCGGGTTCTGAATATAACCCAGGTTAGTTCCCGTTACGGAGATCCTGATGCCGCCTGCTGGTATGCCTTTCGGGATCTTCATTTGACCGGTGGAGCCGCTTTCCACGGTTAAAATCGTCGGGTCTTTGACGTACTCGAAGTAGCCGTTATATTGTCGCCTTCCGCCATCGAACGTCATCGAGAGAACGCCCTTGATTGGCGCCTTGCTCGCGCTTGTCACGCAAAGCGTCTCGTTGAGCTCGGTGCTTATGATCGAACACGGCAGCTCGTTTATCGACGCCCGAATCATGCTTCCAGCGTTCATGTATTTCCCGGTGATTTTAACAATAGTGCCGCCGCTCACGGGGCCGTACTCCGGTGAAATTGACATAATGCTGGGATCGACGAAGCTGTAGTAGCGATCCGATTGCGCACGAAAGTCCTCGATTTTCACGATCACCGGCCCTTTTTTCTCTTCCTTGTTTCCCGGCGCGTCCACGTGACACACGATTTTCCGAGTGCTTTCGTAAAGTTCCGGGTAAGGCTGACACCGCATCCCTGCTACGGTGATGCCGTCGAAGATGTCGCTGATGTTTTTCCCGAGATTGATGCCGAGGATCGTGATGTTCGTATGTCCGTCCCAAGGACCTGTTTAAAACATAAAAATGAATAAGTATTTTCATCTCGAAACAAGATTTTGCATGGTTCCACGCATGCGACGCGGTCAACGTTTGAATAAATGTTATATCCCGGTCCCTTTCCATGACGAGACTCATGCACGCGAGTAAAGCGCGCATGATTTCACGGCTGAGCTTACAACTACAAACTACAAGCAAGAAACACTCGCAAGAAACGTTACAGCGGCTGGGATGCTTTTTGTTAGTGGTCACTTTTTCTCCAGCTCCGTTTGCGAATGCATAATTCGAATGATTATGGCGCGATAAAGGAGGACTTTATCGCTGTAAACGCGTAATTTACATTTCATCGACGCGCGTGATTTACCGGGACTTTTGGAGAAAACTTTTTTCCGAAGCGAGAAACGCGCATTCCCCGTGTAGCTTCGAACAATGAATTTGTATGGAGGCTTTATGATGGAATTACTCACGACGCGAAGATCCATTGAATCATCTCTACAACTTTGAGTTCAACTCGGCGAAAGACGAATCGGGAGAATTGCACGATCTACACCGATTCTCATTGTACTTGCATTTAGAAGCAAGGCTCATTGAAGAAACCCTCCAAATACTTGGCTATTCAGTAATGTTTTACAATGCATCCTCGGCTGCGTCGTCTTTAATGTACTTCTCGCAAAATAATTCGTTTCAACTGTACTCTCCTCGCACAATTACCTTTTCCATTTGACTTTCGAAACATCGCGTTCCGTTTCAACAAAGACACGGAATTGTTAAGTTTTCATTGTTTGCTGCATTTGTTATTGCCCCTTTCGACGTCGTATCGCATGGAAGAAAAATGAAAGTATCGATTCTCGGGAAGCTTGTAAAATATTTCACTAGAGTCGGCGTTTCTATTCAAAATTTAATCAACGCGACACATTGTGCGGAAAAGTAGGTCAGGAATCTTTGTTTGACGAAAAACGAAGGAAAGTCAGCCGATGCTATTTTATTCTACACTTGCGAGTATTGGATACACATTTATTCCGAGTTATTTCTACAAATTGTGTATCTGTGGGTGCTTGACGAAACGACTCGAGAAAAAGCCGCTTGAAAGATTTTATTTCACGTTCCGAATTATTTCGTGACGTCCGTTTTTCTAGGGTAACGAGTTCTTTTTGAAAAACGTTCATTCTTTCCGTGAAATTCGTCTCGACAGTTCGAAACTTGTTCCGGATTTTGAATTTATAACTCGTCATGTTCAATGTTTTATTCTGAAATGAAGGAGCAAAGCTAATTTTTAATAAAGACAAATTTCACATGATAAAATTTCTATCGAATTAAAAAAAGGCGTCAAGAAAAATGCGTTCGGAAGACTTTCTAAAATTCTAAATCATTCTGAAACAGCTTTTTCTAGATTACCAAATTCTCCTTAAAACCGTGAAATCTTTTCGTGAATCTCGTTCGTAATTTTTTGAATTCATAGCACAGAATGTTCGGGTGACATTCCATTATATCATACAAATTACGTTTTCGGAATAAAGAAGCCGAGAAAGTCAAAGAATTTCCATCAAAGACCCAAAAACACGATTACCCAGTTCCCAAAAAAACACAAGAGTATACATTTTCAATACAAATTGAAATTCGAATAACTTTTGGTAGTAACAGAATCCTCAAACACAACGTATTCGTAATAATCACGCACCGGTAGTAGGTTCGAAGGAGTGAATTTCCAAGTTCGGGCAGGTCTGATTTCGCTCGAGCCAGACGCCATTGCCTTGATCGCATTGTTCCTTGACTTCGCATCTAAGGGAGCTCTGACACCATCCGCATTTGAATTTCGGCTCGAGGGCCAGACACATGCCGCAATTGTCAGCCATGTCGCGACAACGATAAACGACTACGTGGATGTTATTGGGATTATCCAAGGGTTTGGAGCCACCCCAGATCACTGCGAAGGGCACTATTATGTGCGGGGCTCGGGACGTGTAGGAGAATTCGGTCTCGTCGCAGTAGATTGTGTCTGCCAGCAGTCGAGCGTTGACACTGGTTACGCGACCCTCGATGTTGAACTGACACACGAATCTCGTCTGAATAATGAATTGCTGAAACAAATCAACGCAACGTTAAACCTTCCACCCTTTCTTTCAATTCCTATTCTATTCCTCGCATAATGCCGTGCCTTTTTTCACTTCCATTCTATTTCAATGAGATTTTTATTACAAAAATACGCAAATATTTCAAAATTAAGGTGGATCGATACTTTAATGCAAGGGTGAATTAGAAAAAATATTTATAACGCAACGTCATTAATTACATTTAATATGCCAGTATAATTTATTTAATAACATCTTCTTCTTCACGAAAAAAAATAAGCAAAAATGCTCGTAACGAACAATTGAAAATTTTAACAGTTTTTTAAAAGAAAAATGTTTATTTCGTAGCCAATTTGCATGTTCGATTATTTATATTGTT
>JABFQM010003031.1:0-12968 GCA_022816865.1 Zelostemma sp. ZL-2020
GATTCATTCCGAACCTAAAAAATCTTGCCCGACCTAGGTCGTACAGAATCGGGGAAGAAAGTGCATTTTGCATTACCGCGTTTCATTCCGAACCTAAAAGATCTTGCCCGACCTAGGGCGTAAAGATTTGAAGAAATTCATGAATTTCATACCCCTGCGATTCATTCCGAACCTAAAAAATCTTGATCGACCTAGGGCGTAAAGAATCGGGAAAGAAAGTGCATTTTGCATTACCGCGTTTCATTCCGAACCTAAAAGATCTTGCCCGACCTAGGGCGTAAAGATATCAAAGAAGGAAGTGGATTTCTCAACACTGCGATTCACTCGAAACCTGTTTCGAGTGAAAAAAATGTTGCCTGACCTAGAGGGCGTGAAGAATAGAATAAGAAAGTGAATGTCAGACCCCCGCGATTTATTTCGAACCTAAAAAACCTGCCTGACCTAAGGCGTCAAGAATCGAATAAGTAAGTGAATTTAACACCCCGTCATTAATTCCAAACCTGAAAATTTTAATATTCACTGTCTCATTTGATACTTGACGATCGAGGCGGTCAAGTTTTTTAGGTTCGGAATAAATGGCGGGGTTGCAAAATCAACTTCCTTTTTAGATTCTGTACACCCTTGATCGGGCCGGATTTTCAAGGTATGGAGTAAACGGCGAAGTCCGAAATTTATTTTTTTCTCAGATTCTTTACGTCATAGGTCGAGCAAGATTCATACCGTCATGAAGCTTTGCAGGTTTTACGTATTTGTTTCTTTGTCTTCCTGCTTAGATATGAATGTGGAGCAATTACTACTTCAACGTGTCTGTTGTGCTCATTTTGCTGAGGATTGCTACATTTCGTATGGAAAAAGAAGAGACCTCCGCAAGAATGCCGTGCCGACGTTGAATCTTCCGGAAAATATCATTTCACAAGTATCCACAACGATCGACGCTTCTACAGTCACATTCGACGATACCAGTATCAGCATTAACTTTGGATCCTTATTACCAACTTCTGATGATGATCCTGTTAATTGTTCCGGTGAAATTTCATCCCCGTGTTTGGACTTCGATGCCGTCGATGGAGATAGCTCAATCGCCTCAGAAGTGATACCCTCTGTAAATCAACAAATTGCCACTTATGCACCAACCAATAAGCAGAGCGATAACCCACGCCTTGTTGAAAACGAAAGTCGTTGGCCTTGTTCTACACCGCTGAAAATGTATGGGAATAAAAGAAAATTTTCAACGTCATTTGACAACGCTGAAATAACGAATGCTGGAAACACCTCGTCCGATCTTTGCCTCAATGGAACAGCTGTCGGAGATACATCTCAGATGGAGTTGAGAGAGTCTTCACAACCTGAGATTGGAGACAACGAAAATGTGCATATTCGAAGTAATAGAAATGTTAAACGAAGGAAACGCGTCATTCCACTGTGCAAAATTCACGGTTACAAATCTAACGCCGCTTGTGAAAGATGCAAATTGACGGTTCGGAAATCTGAACTTTTGAATAACAACGAGAAAAGAAGAGACAGTGGAAAATACAAAATGAAATATACGAAGGCTCGAAAAGAATTGACATCCCTTAAACGACGTTTTCGGTACAAGCGAAACTGCGATCTGACAGCTCCAATTCGTAGCAAGGAAACTTTGGAAACCGAGTTGGCACGTTTGCCGATTACCATGCAGAGACTTGTTCGTGCCGCTCTAAGAAATGTTGACCGAAAACCTCAGGTACTTGCACAATGAATTAGCAGTTGGAAGGTTTATACGCCCCCAATTTGTTTTTATCAGAACTTCAACATTGTGCAAGAAAATGGTACATCTCAAGTCTCGTGTTTTGTCCTTCGAACTACCAGTAAAACCATTCATGCTAGAAAATAGCTGTTATCCATGTTGGGAAAACACTTTTAGAACGGTGGATGTGTCTCGTGTTGCGCAGTTGTGATCGAGCTGTTATCCGGTCGATTTCCAGTCGTTTTTCAACCGGCTTTCAGTTCTACGGGACGCGAAAACGGACGAATTGATATATGTCTTCAAATAAAAATGTAATTAAATCAATACAAAAGGCCTAATCGTTTTTCAGAACTGCTTCTTTCTTTTAATTATCGTGAAAATTCCGATCGCTGTAAAAGATCGTCGAATGAAGTAGCAAGAGTAGCGCGGCAATCGATAAATATGTAGATGAATTCTCGTCACATACACGATCTTCAATAGCGATCGAAATTTCCGCGATAATTGAGAAAAATAAGCTTTTCTGAGCAACGATTAGGCCTTTCGTATTGCTTTGATTACAGTTTTATTCAAAGACAGATATCAATTCGCCCGTTTTTGCAATCCTTAACACTGAAAACCAGTTGGAAAACGACTGGACATCGACTGGATAACATAACAGCTGCGCAACACGAGACATATCCACCGTTCTAACAGTGATTATTCTACATAGACAGATGTTTTTTAGCATTAATGGTTGAACGGGTACGAAATCTAATATTCATGTACGACCACACATGATTATACACCGTCCTTTATCAAGTATATTTCCAAAAAACACGGTCTCGTCTTCAAGACGTCTAAAACACGTTCCAGTACCAAATCGGGTACGTCTTCAAGATGTTCCAAAATCGCGAGGGAACATCTTAAAGACGTCTTGAAGATGGGAAAATGGTCGCTAATGTTGGTGGCAGGAACGTCTTGAAGGGGTTCCAGAGAAATGTCTCAAAGACGATGCGGGAACGTCTTGTACAGTTTCGACGTTTAAGGCGAGGTTTTAATTCGGAACGTCTAGAAGAAACCTGCGGCCATATTATCAACATGATGTGTGAAATATCGGCCGACTCTTTTAGATGTATCGAACCTAAATCGATAGATGACTGTTTGAAATCGAAAAATAATGGATAAAAATACTTCATTATGAACTACTATCGTACGAAAATATAGGTGTGAATATAGGTGAAAATATAGGTGTCAAGACGCTCTTGACACCTAAGGTAAATGTCCCTATTTGTGACCTACTAAGATTGTCTCCAGCATTGATTGATGATAAACACATCATAAATGCTGTTAAATTGAGAATAATTGACATTGATGATAATGTCATTCTTTATTTCACTAAAAATCGCGTTGGTTAAAGTTCAATCAACATTTATACGATAATATGGAGGATATTCTAAAATGTGTCAATGTACCATTTAGTGACCATCAGATTTGGCATTGCCGATATTAGTGACCATAGGCTGTCTGTTTAGTGACCGGTGCATTAAATTGACTGGCATTGCAATTAATAACCATCGTATTTGACTTTGCAATATTTATGAAAAACCTTATTCATCGTATAGACAAATATGTTCGAGTGGTCACTAATTAGGACGTACACAAATAGGGATATTTAACCTTATATTCGATAGGGCACTAATTGGGACATGGACACAAATAGGGACATTTACCTTATATGAGCGAACATTTTTCTATCTTCAAGACGTCTTCAGGATGTTCCCCCGCGATTTTGGAATATCTTGAAAACGTACCCGATTTTGCACTGGAACGAGTTTTAGAAGTCTTGAAGACGAGACCGTGTTCTGTGGGTTGTATTCTTTTGCTTGAGGGTATTCATTGGCGACGTTTGCTTGTTTCGAAGTAGCTTGTTTTATTAATTTTGAAGCTCTGTTAATTACTGTTATTTTTTTAACCTAGGGCAAACGGTTTACGAAAGATGAATTGGTTGAATTTCTTGGGATATGGAAAATGTCGCCCAAATTTTACAGGCATTTCCAACAGAAATGCACTACACTTCCGTCTGTAAAAACTTTGAAATTACTCCTCCAAAAAATTCCTGTCGCACCAGGCTACAATAGCTTTATTTACGAGAACTTGAAGAAGAAAGTTGCAACATTGTCCGACGAAAGGGATAAGTACATCGTAGTCATACTCGACGAATTAGCTTTGCAACCACACTTGTACTACGACTCGAAGCGAGATTGCTTCGTTGGTGTGGAAGACTGGGGCCCAGAAACTGTTGATGATGAAACTCGAAGTACTCGCACCTTTAATATTGCAGATCATGCCATCGTTTTTATGATCCGGAATTTGAATAATGGCGGCAAAATGACAGTTCAATACGGATTCTGCAAATCACAAACAAAAGGACCGATGCTGCAGAATATATTGACACAAGTAGTAAAACATTTGAACGAGTGTGGCTTCATCGTCGTCGGCGTTATTTGCGATCAGGGAACAAGCAATGTAGCTGTAGAAAAGCAATTACGTGAATGGACAAGAAGGCATCGTGAGAAGTCCGGTCTACCTGAAAGTAAGCATTACTGGTACTGCACGTCTATAAAATTTACAGAATGTATTGTGTCACCGTAATAATGCAGGTATTCTACTGTTAAAGATGTTGGCTTTATACAACGGAACTCATCACCTTCGCGTGTAATACCGGTCGTTCCTAAAGTAACACGCATTACCCAAAGAACACACGACCATCTACAAGAGCTCTAAATCATATTACCATGAAAATGCGCGTACGTCTTGAAGATGTTGCGATATTGCGCAGTCACATCTTCGAGTCTTCTTGTGAACGTTCAACTGCCTTCTTATGTAAGTGGCCGTAGCGTCTGCAAGATGTTGGAAAAACTATCTCCAAGACGTTACGGCAAAACTGTCTCCAGGACGTTACGGCAACGTCTTGTAGATAGTTTTGCTAACATTTTGCAGACGCTGTGGCCACTTGAATAAGCGGTTATTTGAACGTTTTTAAGATGACTGGAAGATGTGACTGCGCAGTATCGCAACATCTTCAAGACGTACGCGCATTGTCATGTTAACGCGATTTAGAGATCTTGTAGACGGTCGTGTGTTGTTTGGGTAATGACTACGTGTGACGTTGAAAACGCGATTCTCGACCGTAATTTAACCTACATGTTCTGCCTTGTATTATTATTTGCATCTGATTCACCTACGTTCAGCTTCACGATCACGGAAGTAGATTGCAGGAAAACAGCAGATAGATGGTTGGATGTGTGGATGGATTGATGGATGGATGGATGTTTGAAAAATGCTGAGTCGGAGTTATTTAATTTGCAATACATACAGAGTTTCGACATGTTTTACAGGCAATACAGTTTTGATAGGTGAGAGTGACGTCTTCTTTCTGTACGATTACTGTCATTTACTGGAGTGCATAAGGAATCTTCTGATGGACCACGATTTACTCGTTCGAACAAAAGTACAGAACTACGAGTTTCTCGTAGTTACGTGGAGGGTTTTAGAGAAGTTGTTCTTGAAGGAGAAGGAGCGCAAAGGCTTACTTTCCCCGTTGTGGCACCTGAAGAATGAACATGTTTTCAAAAAGCAATGCCCACGAATGAGAGTTAAGTACGCCACACAAGTTTTCAGCAAGAAAACAGCAACGTACCTGGATACCATGGCTTCAGTATCTGGTAGGCATATAAGTTGGTATATTATTTTTTGATTAAGCGTGTCGCACACATTATTATCGAAAAAAATTGTAAAGAATGAATCTCCAGATCTTCCTTTGATTTTGCAAAGAGTTCGGCGCCTCATTGTGTACTCATTCTGCAATTCCAAAAAGCGCTCGTTCGAAACGAATGTAATTTGGATATTAGCAATAATTTTCGATACTTGTGTATGACTCAGTGATTAATGGTATCGAATTTTAGAGATGTTACAGAGTAATGGCATCGAGCCGGACGTAACACCGCGAGATGCCTTTTCTTTCGCTTATGTAGCGAATTTTTGGAACAATTTGACTGACACCGTCAATGGAGCATCGCTCACATGTGCTTCCGCCCCTCTGCGAACTTGTATAACCCCCGACAGCCACCATTTCGACCACTGGGAAGAATGTAAAGGTCTCATCAAAAAAATGGTCTTCATCGACAAACTGAGAAGCGACAATGAAGAGCAGCAAATCGAGGTCAACAATTGCGACTTCGAACAAGGAGATACATTTGACATCAATGGCGTGACAGAAAAGCAGCAAGAAATGAAGTCCAGCGACATTAAAGTGAAACAATACGATGCATCCAGCCTGAAGCCCGAAAATATCGTTCCGGTGCGCACTCCGACTTTGAAGAACTGGGTCACAACTTTGGAAGGGTTCGAAGGCATTGCAAAGAAATGTTTCGCTGCGGGCTTTACCAAAGTACCCGGGAAGTTTCTGAATCAAGATCCGCTCGAGAACTACTTTTCAAGGTTGAGGAGTTTCAGCGATCGGAATACAATGCCAACATGTTTTCAAGCCGAAGGCTCTGTAAAAGCTCTGCTGTTAAGTGATTTGATGTCGATGAAATTTCTTGGCGCTAACTGTGAGGATGATTCCATCGGTTCATCAATTCTGCAGTTTTCAGACTTCGATGAATCTACCAACGACAACGTAGCAGTAGTGCTTCCTCTTTCCGCCGCCTACGATCATGAAGTACTCGACATTGTGGATGACGAACTGCAAGGCAATTTCAGGTGCGACGTCATTGCTGCTGAAGCATCGAAGAAAAGTGGTTGTACGAAACAATGCGAAACTTGCTGGAGTAGTATTAGTTGTTCGGATTTCAATATCTGGATCATGAGATCTACGAAATCGTTATTAAGTGTTGTAAAAAAGAACCTACGAAGCTGTAACATCAAAACGCTTTTGCATCAGAGTTTATCTTCATTACCTCAAGGACAATGGAATAATTGCGACAATGAAGAACACAGAAACCGTTCATTTGAAAATGTCATCGAGGTTTTGTTGCACTATTTTATAATATCTTGGTGCTACACGCAAAACCGTAGAATTGAGAAAGATAAAAGGCAAAAAAAAAACAAATCCAACCCAAAAACGAAGAAGCGCACCACGTCACAGTACACTCCCAAGTCTAAATTATTCGAAGTCCCAGGGAAGCAGAATAAATCAAAGACCACAGACACTCCAATCGTAATATTAATCGATATCGTACGAATTGTAACATCTTGATGAACTTTTAAAGATCCCTTGCTCCTAATCGTTTCAGGATGACTATATTGAACAGGATGGAAGAAATCCTTTTATTACCGATGACAGGACGTTCCCATCCATCAGGGCTCTGAGCAATGCCAACAACGTTCCCAAAGTCAAGCATGCTGTAAGGGCGAACGTGAGTAACATAAAATTAAGTTACTGTAATTATATGCCGCGATTCCTATTAACACCACGCCATTTAAACTGCTCAATGAGCAGCATAACGCCGCAGAAAACGAGATATGCAACGTGTTTACTTCAAAACATTTTCAATGTCAACTGTACATGTTTTGATTTTGTAAATAGTCGTAAAGCAATGCTGATTAAAATGTTGATCAACCAAAAAGCGTGTACTTGTACATCACTGTAATTGAAATGACTAATACATAAATTTTTATAGAATAAGAAGAATTGTCGGAGTATCAGCACCATGCCGGAAACAAATTCAGCAATGTCAATCGCTAAAGAGCACGACTACTGCGAACGACAGGTTTCGCCGATTCGGAACATACAAGAAGAACCTCCAAGGGAAATCGCGAGTACGCTTCCATTGAACGGAAAAAGATTTGCCAATGTTTTGCAACCGAAGAACGTAAGTTTCGTCGAGAAAATATAACGTTACGTAGATTGACACAGTAATTGTGAAATATTAATTGGGTCATAATGATCATAAGTTGTCAATTAATTAAACGGTTTTTGCGTTTTTGTACTGTAAAAACGAGTGTTTGAAAGTGTCTGCAGAAGTATCTGTAATATGACTACAGAAATGTGTTCCTACAGTTTTTTATTCTCTTCACTTTTAAGAATACGATATCTCTCCTAAAAACTGTACAATCAATTCTTTACGAAAAGTCAATTTTCCCTCTTCCAGGAAAACCGTTTCGAAAAGTGGAAACGGTTTCCAACGTAGGTTACATTCATTTATAAGGTATCATACGATACTATCCATACGATACCATTTTCTCAATAGGTATGCGAGTAATTCAGAACACGTGAGGTATATATTGTTACGTTGTTTCAGATGAACGTACAGGCCAATGCCATGGAACCTGTACAAGACGCCGTGAGACCATGCGGTTTGATGAATGCTGGATTAACGTGCTATCTCAATAGCGTCATCCAGGTTCTTTTCGGTTGCGTTGATTTTCGGCAACACATCCTAAAGAATGCTGCCAAAAGAAGAAATGGACTGCACTCCATGATGCAAAGTGTGTTCCGATGCATGATGCAGAATCGAGCGCCATTTCATCCGAAGGATTTGCAGCTTTACTGCGAAACAGTACTCAAATACAATCGTGGGGAGTGCCATGATGCAGAGGAGTGTTTGCGTTCAATTTTAGAACGTCTGAGGGCAGAATGTGATGCGAGCAACGTTTTTGAAATGACCGTTTCGGGCTACATCTGTTGCCAAGAAACGAAGCATTGCGTAAACGTTGAAAGTAAAAGTTTCATGTGGCTATTGCAAACAAGAATTGACGAAAAAACGTCATATGTCGATGTCCAACAAGCGTTGGACGCGATGTTAGTAAACAATCTTGTAGGGCAAAAGAAATGTAAATGTTCTGGGTCCCAAATAATGGTGTGGTTCGAAACGGTTCCTTCAATGGTGATGGTCGCCATTAGTTTGTCAGCTTGGGACAAAGACAAACAGGAACTGATTAAAACCAGTGACCGTTTGGAAATAAACGAAGAAATATCTGTTGCTGGAAAAACTGAACGAATCCCGTATGACCTACACGCAATGATCGTCCATGCGGGATCTGCCATGGCAGGGCACTACTACTGCTATGTAAAACAGGACCGCGGTCACTGGTTGAAATGCAACGATAGTGCCATTACATCCAGCATTACAACTCCTGTGATGCACGCGCAAGGCTCAAATGCAGCCAATGTACTTGTGTACAAGCGCAGGTAGTTAAGACTCGATGTTGTAAATATTACAGGGTTGGAATGTAAGTCGTCACATTAGTAAAGAAACAATATCACGATTAATAAAAATATTCTGAACAATATTGATTTATCGCAGGTGGTTTACGAATGCCATGAACAATCCTGGTTCCTTTCAGTGCTATTTGATGGAAGGCTTCGAAGAAATTAATAAATTTAAAGTAGAACAATTAATTAAAGGCTTGGATTTGCATAAGGTACATTGTTTCCAAAAAAAATTGTGCCATTGTGTCTCTTCGTAATGTATTAAAAACTGTGTTTAAAAAAAAATTGTTTATACAGTCACCCCTTACAAATGGAGGATAATCAATCGGTTCAACGGTTTATAAAACCTGGAAGGCAAAAAAGCGAAGTGCTGGCAATTTTTACGAGAGGAGACGATTGACATGGTAATTACGCACGAAAATGCGAAGCCTTGAGAGTTTCTAACGAATGAACGAATTTTTTCAGGAATGAACGCGGCGTCTCGCGTTGTGGCGCGGATGGGAATTTATTTGGGATGCAAAGTTTTCTTCATCGAAGAGGGCTACCAAAGCATGGTGGGCGGAGGAGAAAATATATAGCCGAGGCGACGTGGTCCTCGGTCTCTTGCGTCATTCTCAGAGTAAACATCAACATTTACCGAAGCATGACGAAATCGCTGCTTTGCAACTCAGCCAGAAGCATTTTTCCGAAATTGTCAGTATATTGTTACTAAAAAAGGTCGAGATTAATTATTCAAAAGCTAGCTTGGCATTTGCCTGTCCATTATTGCGTTCCGAGATTCAATTGAGGACACTTGAAGTTCATCGATGTCATGTTCCGTATGAGGGCATGACATGTGCAATTGATGCCATCGGCGTTCTCGCGACGAATTTCGATTACTCGCAAAAATGTCTGATAACTCTCGAGAAATGAGTCAATCTTTGAATGTATTTAAAAAGTGCTATTTTTAAATTTCAGGGTGGCACCATGATCGGTTCTGCGAGGTGTATGGCCTTTACAGAACGCGCTGGCAGAAAGAAGGCGGCTAAGAACTTGGTCAATAAGGACCTTACGAATCTCGTGGTCATCGGAGGTGACGGTTCCCTCACCGGAGCCAATCTTTTCAAAGAAGGATGGGCCAATCTTTTGGAAGATCTCTTAGAAAATGGTAAAAGTAGTTTTTAAGCGCCTAATGGACTTTCTCATTCTCTGCATAATTCATTCACTTGAAATTTATGTACCTTAAACTCAACGATTTTGACTGTTCTGCATTTAGCGCGATGACGAGACTGGTTGCTCTTGAATCGTTGCAAAAATGCGGTAATGGAGCTTATTATAACTGAAATTCGATGCTAAATTGCATGACGGCATGCCATTTATCATTTCAATCCAAATGTACTGAAGAATTTTTGATTTACAAATAAAAAATGGAATCTTTATTCATTTCAAAAAGCTGATATCAATCGCATGTTTTAGGCTAAATCACGCAGGAACAATGTGATAGAAAGAAGCATTTGCATATCGTTTGGCTGGTGGGTTCCATAGACAACAATTTTTACAGAACTGACATGACGATTGGTACGGATTCGGCTCTGCACCGAATTATCGAAAGCATCGATGCTATTGTAAGCACAGCCTACTCCCATCAGCGAACTCTTATTATAGAAGTCATGGGTCGACATTGCGGGTAGGTTTCCCTTCCACAAGATAATACTTTTCACTTCGATTAGGAATTTTTACAGAAAAAAATCGTCGTTCCTTACATTTGTATGAAATTGAAAAGCCCTTGATTTGTTTATGATAAACATGGCCTTTTAAGCTTGAGTAGATGATCGTGCCTCTAGTTAGATTGAATATTGCAGCTATCTACCTTTGGTGGCAGCCATCTATTCAGAAGCGGATTTTGTGTTCATCCCAGAGTGGCCGCTTCAGCGGGATTGACCTAACAAAATCTGCCAAAAAGTAATGCAGGTTCGCCAAAGAAATTTTACTAAACGGCGACTAAAAGGTAGTATTTTTCTTCGCTCCAAAAAAACCCGCGTTTCTTCACTTTTATCATAAACTAATTATTCATTTCCATCATACGAGTATCGAAACGGCACATGACTCGGTGTCTAGCTTGTGCTTCGTTGCATGTAATTTGTGTAACAAAGATAGGCTCCCATTAATGATTACAAAAGTTAATTGTACTTTGAATTGAATTTGTCGCTGCCTATCTTTGTTTTCGATGTAATAAAATATTAAAAATTATAACTTTTACGAATCTCTACAAGTTGATAATTTTGTAATAAATGTATTTTTGTTTATGGAAAGAAGATTCGGGATCTAACTCTTTTCGTAATTTTCAGGTGCGTCCCTAGACACCCTGGTCCCGGTCTCAGCTTGGAATCCTACGTGTACAGCCTCCTCTACAATATGCCAATACCTTTACCAGGCCAATCGCTCAAGTTCTTCGTCCTGAATGACGAGCCTGTAAAAGCGCCCTTGGATTTCGTAATTTATCAGCCCTTGTCGGCGCAGTTACCATTGTCAGAGTATCCTTTGGAAGATATGTTCACGTGGATCGACGTCGAGTGCGTCCTGCAACTATTTACCTGCGTGCTGTTGGAAAACCAGGTGCTTTTGAGAAGCGCGGACTTTTACAAATTGATGGTGGTTTCCGAATGCATCACAGCTCTGCTGTTTCCCTTTCCTTGCAGCACGTCTACGTGCCCATTTTACCCGCGAGTCTTTACCACTTTTTAGACGCTCCGGTTCCCTTCGTCATGGATTTACACGAACAGAACGAGTCGGGGATTTCGAAAATCGCCAGCGAGGTAAAGAAGGAGATGAAAGCGCTTTAGAATGTAGCTGACGGTGTTTTGCGTTTCAGGCAAATCTCTGTTACATTGACTTGGACAAACCGTCGAATCAGTTTTCCGAAGAGCTTCCGGTTTTTCCGCGTAAGTTGCAGTTTCTTGCCGAGATCAGAAGTCTCTTGAACAAGTACAAAGTACCGCATTGTGATAAGTATGTTGAGCAGGACAATTTTGATTAAGACGAGTTGGAAATGCGTCTGATGGTTTTTTTTTCAGGACTGATATGATTATGCATTATTTGAATAGCGATATCATTACCAGTAGTTTAACTCTCCCCGGTTCAGGATTTCACCTTCCCCGTCGAAAACATTCCTTGCACGACGTTCTCGACTGGGACCGCGAGTCCATTTCTCAACCCGATGCATTTCAGAAGATTATCGATAGTGTTCAAAGATCAGGTAGTTTTTTAAATTGCTTTTTATTGCTAGCGAACCCTAAAATGTTCGTTTCGTTTTCAGAAGTGAATTTAGAAGACGTCGAAGACGCGATGGAAAACAGTAAAACTTCGTCGTCGGAAACAAAACCAAAGACACTCACGTCCCATGAATCGCAGTGTTGAGAAATCTATTTCCTTCTTTGCTATCTGAAGCCCTAGATCGGGCATGATCTTTTAGGTGCGGAATAAATCGCGGTAATACAAAATGCACTTTCTTCTACGATTCTTTACGCCCTAGGTCGAGCAAGATCATTTTTGGTAACATAACATTGAATCGGTTTTTTTCTTTCCTGAAATCGACATTTCTTGGCATAAGAAGGAATACGTTCTTAGGATTTATTGAATGTCAAGAAAAGTGAATCTAAAACTAATAAAAACAAAACTTGATTTTTCGAACTAGCGATCCACGTAAATCTCTTTATTCTTGATTATTGGACTAAACTTTTTGTTAATGAAATTCTAAACGTTTTATTAATTGCAGGATCATTACACGTTGGGTGTAATTCACGTGAGATCGCCATCTTGCTGAATTTTACCTAAATTTTTAAGTACCTGGCATCTCTGCTCTGCCACAAGAAATTCTCGATAGAGTTTCTGAACGTTGGGGGATTGCAGAAGCTACTCGATGTGTCAAGACCGAGTATCGTGGCCACTGGAGTTTCCGTCTGTTTGTATTACATGGCATGCTGCGAGGACGGGATGGAGTGCATTTGTCTCCTACCAAAACCCATAATTACAGACCTTGTTGCATACGCGTTGTGGTTGCTTGAAAAA
>JABFQM010003032.1:0-12965 GCA_022816865.1 Zelostemma sp. ZL-2020
CTTTCGTGACTCCTGACAATTTCATGCTGATTTACTGATCGAGCCCGGCCAAATCGCATGACCTTTCGCGTCAATGAACGTAAAATCGGTTCGAGGTAGCGTCTCGTTTCGATAGTTCGAGCCATAAAATCCGAAATACATCCGAGTTTTTTCCGGTTCGTCGGTAAAACAGAAAGCGCTCCGAGTTCCCCAAATAATCTCCGGGCTAATTGAAATATTAAGCGGCCGCTTAAGCCCGACTCGGAACAAGCGGCGGAGCACTAATCGTGCGCGAATGACGCGTGCGCTCCGAAAATAGCGCGCGTCAAAATATTTTGGGCGCGGGCCGGATTCGTAAACGGCCCACGACGACGCGCGACCGCGTTGAACTTGCTATGTATCAAGAACAATGCGGCGTTTAAAATTTAAGATGAGTTTTCGTCCGACGCTTTTCAAGATCGCTGCGGCGAAAAGAAGAAAACTTTCCCCAAACAACCCCCTAGTTCTTACGTTACACTGTCTCGCTACCTGCTCTCGACCCTAAAACTCCTCAAACACTCTCTTTTCTTTTCTTCCGAACACCCCAAAGATTATTCGACATGTCCAACTCGTTTCTGCCTCTTTCTGCGTCGTCTTTGATTTGACCCTGAATCTTTGATGTTTCTGCCTTCGATTTCATTCAACATTGCGGCACATTTTTTATGCAAAAACTGATTGCGTTTTTTTTATATGAGAACAACGTTGAATTGAAGAAAAAAACTTGGATCAATTCGGAATAATAATTGACTAAAATTGCAAGGAATTGCATGCTTTTGACTAATATTGTATGCATTTTTTATTAATTAATAAACAAAATTCAGCATTGTTCAATTCACGAATATTTAAAAAATTCTTTCCAAGTTTTGTCAAATATTTGGAATAATCAAATAAGTAAATTTTTCAGCCAATTTATTTTTACTACAAAATTTGAGCCATTTTTAAAGATTTTTGAAGAGAAACAATAGAATTAAAGAATTTAAAGCAGAAATACCACGCCGATCAATTGGATTTTAAATCATGGTTCTTTCGATAATTTTACAAGAAACGACCTCCAAAATTTTTTTGTAAATTAAAAAAATGTTTTCAGTGAATGAAACAAACGAAAAAATATTTATAAGTACTTTTGAGTTACACGTTTTCGAAATATTCACTTAAATCAAAACCAATTAGGACGCATTCACGCGGAACAATGTTTTAATCAAGATTAAGATTTAATTGAAGAAACAATCTCAGACAGAAATGGTTAAATTTAAAAATAATGTACTCAAAGTAACCAAGTTATATATTTTCGCCAAAGTTTCGAAATATTTATGTCAACAACTAATCGATTAATTTCAATTAAATTTCGAGATAATGCTTTTAATTTTCTAAGCTTCCCATACATTAAATGTGGTTCAAAAAGCGTCACTTCCGATACTTATTTTTTCCATGGTTTAACGTTTCCATAATGCATGTAAAATAGTCCTAAATCCAAAGTGTCATAATTTAAAAACCATAAATTTTCCACAAAGCTTTCGGATCAAACAAACCAATTTTTATCGATTTTCGTAATGTTTTTTCACTCTAAGGATCAAATTGCATTCAAGATTTTTAATTAAAAACTACGCTCTTTCATTAAGAATTCAAAATTAATTAATTAAAAAATAAAAATGTATGTGACAGACAATCTTCCCGTTAAAAAATAAGCGTTCCATAAATTTCCAAATAAATCAGTAAACACCCCCAATTTCCATCGATTCATATTCCCAAGCGTATCAATACTCGACAATCTCGTTTCTGCGTCGAAATTTCTTCGTTTCATGTCCGAGAAACGAGAAACGAGAGCCGAATTCGTTCCCATTCATAAGAACAATGCGTTGAAAGTCAACATGGCAAGGACTGTGGACGAATGAGAGGCACTGTTCCGTAGTGCTGCGCGAGGTGCAAGAGCAAACCCGAGAACGAGATAAAGCGAGAGAGAGAGCTCGGTAGAAAAGGAAAGAGGAGGTGGCAACAGCGCCGAGAGCCAAAGGATGGGTGGCACGGGTTCTCCATGCGCGAAACTCGCACGTGCACCGCTGATGCGAAGAGCGCACGCAAATACGCGTGCGCGCGATAAAACGCCGGGCACCGTTTCATTCCTCGCGGGAACGGTGGCCCCGGCGAAAAACCTCCGCGACCTCCGCTAAATTTTCCCCCGCGGAAAAAAAGATTGTTTACACCGGGTTCGCCGATGGACCGAACTTTGGTTCAAAGACCCTTGCACACCCTACTCTTCATCTATAAATATATTATCGGCAAGCGTGTGAGTGGGCACACACGAAGCGACGGAGGGTGCGTTTTCGATCTGCGACCATCGCCCCGTGCGTCATTTCCTTCGATCCCCGGCTTCTCCTTTTTTAGCCGGGGGACAGATGTTCCCAAATTCACAGACACTTTCGCCCCGCAACGTGGATCTACGATGTCGAAACACCGGATTTAACGACTTACTCCCGCTACGATAAATCGGCTCGAACTCGAAGCAATTTATCGCGTCGGAGATTTTTGTTTACTCCGAAAATTCATTCCCTTCATCTCCAATGAAAACATCTTTAAATCGAAAGAAAAAAAGCCTAACAAATGTCACGCGGTGAAATGTGAAATTGAAAACCTTGACGAAAGAATAACCAAAAGTAGCTGCCTCGATTCATTCTCGAGGATGAATTGGTGCGTGGAAAGTGATCGGAAGATTATTGACACGAAGATCGAGACGAGAAGGCCGTGGAACGAGCGTAAGAGAAAGAAGCGCGCACGGGCGAGGAGGATTGTGTGCATGGATTCTTGACAAATCGTCGAAGGGCGAGACCGGTGATTTACTCGACGGCATCGAGGACCCTCTTGCCGGAGAGAGTCGCGGCAGCCAATGGCCGAAGGCGTCGGCGTGCGTCACTAGACCGGAATGTAACTGCAACACCCGCCGCTTCGTCGTGCTGCCGAAGAAACGCGTTATGATTCTCTCAAAATGGCCCTTTTTTGCCCGCACGCTCGGGCCCCTTCGAACAACCCATTGATTGAATACCCGAAACTCGTGCCAAACTTGCCCTCGAATTTTTAATTTCCTTCTCAACATTTTATTTTATTCCCACTTCGATTTCTACAAGAAATTATGGCTTTTCCAGCTCCAAATGTGTGCCTCGTAAATTTTAAAAACTCAATATGTCCATAAGTTTTTAATTATTGTTATCTACATTTCTTCAATAAAAAAACTCTTACATTCAGAATAAATGTAATTTCTCAAAATCCCCCAACTTTTCCAGGTTCTACGAGCAGCCCGTTCCACAGTCCCAAGAAAACGATCGCTTTTTTGGGTAAATCCGCGGACAATGATTTACCACGGTGACGTAATTTACGTCGGGAGAATGTCCATTTTTGCGCGGCTTTTGGCGGGCCAAAAGTGCCGACCCGCGGAGTTTCGTCGAATCTCTTTTCACGGCACGAGGCTGGAATGCCCTGACCACCCAGAAAGAACGCTCGCTGGACATGCCGCGCGTGCTGGGCGAGTTTTGCGCGAAATCGTGCACTGGAAATCGTTAATTCCCGAGTGGATCGTTCCGTCGTCGGCGTAAATCATCGCCGATGGATTTTGACGATTCGAATTCTGCCGCGCCCGAGTTTATCGCGTTAAGCAACAATCCGAAGCCAACCCAAAGTTATTTCCGTCCGTGAACATATTGTGCTCGGTGAAATATCGATCGTGCTGCCGCCGAGTTATACGCTGGATGCATTTACATATGTATATAAACCGCTACGACGACGACGGCGACGAAACCTTGAAATCGTGTGAATCGAATACAAGGTAATCTGCATTTTATGCGGATAACGCTTCAGAGACACTGTGCCAGAGCCGACAAACAGATCAAGAATCGTTAGACCGAACTCGCGGCTTCATTGTCATATTTTTTTCAATTATTCGCGTCTCTTTTCGATTGGATCTCGATCACGGGGACGGAAAAAGCCTCGCGGCGAGTAACGCGTGGGTGCTCGATTAAGGAATTACGCTACGAGGTAATCGTCATATTTCCGCTCATCAATCATTCTAATCGAACATAATCCAGAAAACCAGTTGACAATTGATTAAAAAACCCGAGAATCGAAGAAATGTCAGGGAAAACTTATTTGGATTTTTCTGAAATGACGGTCAAACGTTTTTTTTCCATTTTATGTAATCTATTTTTCATAAATATTGTTCATTGAATCAATGTCAAATCAATAAATTACTTCATTATAAATGTAATGACTCGTGTGAAAATTTCGAGTATATTTAATATTGTTTTCATCTCTTCGTAATAATTGAATTATAATGATTAATGTTACTTTTGTAATTAAATGTTCCTTAAAAATACTGCGTAGTTGTGTTCGTTATATTAATTTTTTGGAATTTTCGCATTTTTTAAAAGTTTTTAATTTCTCAGTAAATTATAATAGAATTTCAGCTGTTTTTGAGAATAAAATAATAACTAAAAGCCTTTTTAAAAATTACTTCATTTTCTAATAATTTTCAGAAACGAAAAAATAAAAAAAAAGCTCTCTTCAACGCATAAAAAATTATCATCTCCTTGCCATAAAAATCACCAAAAAAACCCAGAGAACACATTTCCGAGCCCGAGACCCACAAAATTAACTCCACCATTAATTTTCCCGTTTCGACAACTTCTTATGAAAAATCCATAATAATACAAAAAGCGCATGTAAAGGGCAAAGAGGCACCACTACAAGTCCCGAGTTAACCAAGAAAGGGGGCGGTACGCCTACCAGGATCGATCTAGTCTCGCCATTGACGCAAATCTAATGTCGAGCAACGAAAACGTTGCCGTACCAACACCCACGCGGTGCTAAATAAACGTTTCGAGGAGGCGAAATATCGAGCGAGCCAACGAAACGGTGAAAAGCACGGAAAAGTACCAGCATCCCCGTGGACAATTCCCGGGACTGATAATTTTTTCATTCGAAATACTTTGCACTAGCGCAGCGCTAAAACGCAGGGAGGCGTTAAATTCTAGTAAACGGGATCGCATGCGGTCGGCTCCGGCTCCGAATGATCTTTGATTCGCGAAAGCGCTCGAGGGCTCAGCCGAACGACAGCGCGCGGTGGCCAGACGTGGTAACGCCGGCGAAGAAGGAACCAGGATAAGGAAATCGATGTGGGAGGACCGGCACGAAACGATTCTTTTCGTCTCTAATCCAAATCCCTCCGGTTTCTCCTGAAGAAAGAAACAAAATGAAGACGGCTCGACATCCAAGCCTGAGAAAAATGGAATCTTTCATAAATCCAAGAGGTCGTAAATTCGGTTAAAGGGTGACGAGGACTTGATTCGTTGAGTGTTTACACTGGGACGAATGAAGCCGGTGGCCCTCGAGCGATTTCGAAAAACGGATCAGCACGCACTCCATGGCATATCCAAGGATTTCCTGGAAGCGCGTATGCGTGTTTACGAGCGGGCCACGTACGCGCCCGGAATACATAAACGAAGGCATATTCTTTCGGCTAGATAAGGCGCGATATTAATAGCAAGAGCCGAGGACTCGCTTGGTTCCTCTCACGATTCTTTAACGACTTTCGTGTGACTCATCGTACAATCATCATCCTACAAAAACCGCTTTGACGAAATCAATCTTTCCTGAAAGAAGACTCTGTTAAAAATCATGTAAAATGCCACGAAGAAACTCACCACGTGGATTCCGGAAAGGCTGACCGGCTCGCTCTGCTTTTTCTCCGTTTTCTTGGCCTGCCTCTTGGTCTTGTTGTTCTCGACGAAGCGCTGCTTGAGCACCAGAGTTTCTTGAATGTTCTGCTCGCAGAGGCCATTGAAGCTCTGCGTATGCCTGGGTATGCATTCGCTCGAGTGTTTCCTGTAGCCGTTGATCCTACGTCGCAAGCGTTCGAAGGCGACCGGATTCTTACCGGGTACCTCGCCCATGCCAGGTGCCTGACCCATTTGTTGCTGCAGTTGCAGCTGTTGCTGACTGGCCAATTGGTTAGCGACGGAATTAAGCTCGTGGACAGGCGAGTGATTGGCGAGCTGATTGCCGCTGTTAACCGAGTTCTGACCGTTGGCTCCTTGGACCGCTCCAGGGCCAGGGGGGCCTTGCTGGGGCTGGCGGGGCAGAAGCCCCCCGGCCTCCATACAGCCCCCTAGATCCACCGCAGGGTAAGCCAGCTCAGCGAGAAGCCTCGCTGTCGCTGCCCCTCACGCGCCAAAAGAAACGTTCTCCTCTTCGGAGCTCTTTTCGTGGCCTCTTCTGCAGCAACCGCTTCTTCCTGCATCCTCCGCCGCCGCGTACCGGATATCAGATAACGCGGTACACCTCGGGATCCTCTCCAATAACATCGGGTCACTCTTCTTTCGTCCTCTTTTCACTTCCTCTTTCTCTCTTTCGTAGTCACCTTCGGTCAACGTGTCATCTCACCTGTGGACAAATGGCTTCTTTTAGAAAGGATCTTTCGACTCGCGTTTTCCAATGAAAGCGTCTCGAAAAATGTGTTTGCCGAGAGGAGAAAGGATCGAAAAAGCGCGTCGTGTACCTCTAACGACTGTATTCGACTGCGAAGCACATGCTCCGGCAAAACATAGCGGGACTAGTTCCTCGATAAGGACCTCGCGCCCAACTTCTCTCTCGGCGGCGCGCAGCGAAAAGAGAAGGGTGCGAGGACGGGCCCCCCGCCCCGGTGCAACGGTTGCGGAAAGGAGAGAGGAACGGCTCGAGCGAGAGGAAAACAGAGAAATTCGCGTGGAACGCGTGCCGCGAGTCGCGATCCGCGGGCGTCCAATCACGACGGGCGCGACGCACGCGGCGTGCACGTACCGCGATTGTCCGGCCGGCGCGTTCGCGGGGGGAAAAGGGGGGGGGGGGGGGGGGCGGGGCGGAGACGTACGTGACACAACAGGTAGTTGAGCGGAGCGCGCGCTCTCCGCGGGAAAGAGAAACCGCGTTTTTATTCTTCGAAAAAACGAAACTCGGGGAGATGAAGTTCTGCGCTTTTTTGAATTTTCGCGCGTTCGTTTTGCGGCCTTGAAAAACTCGCCCTATGAGAAGGGCTCGAGGTATTAATTATGCATGACAGATGCACGATTTAATCGAGACGGGACATGGGTTATTCATGCAAATAACGTTACGTAATGACAAATACAGGAGACACTGACTGGGCACCAGGAGCGAAGGATAAATTTTACGACACGCGCGTTACTTTACTTTCCGACTGCGGGCACTTACATGTGTTACGAACGCGGGGGGAACGGAGAAAAGAAATGAGAGAAAGAGAGAGAAGGGGAACGGCCGACAGGAAGAAGGAAGACGGGAGACGAGGACGGGGCGATATATCCAAGTGTACACACAAAGGGGGAACGGAATCGCTGTTTTCAGAACGAAGCTCGCCAAGAGCACTTTCTATCTATCTTCCTTTCACGAGACTCTAAACAGAGCACCATTTACTTATACCGACTCACCTTACGTTCAATGTTTACTCCCGAACGACGGACGAATTTGTGACGTTTTATCTTCGTCCTGTCATTGTCGTCCTCGGTAGAGTACTTTACGAACTGTCGTATCTCGCGCTGCACCTTGGGCGCACGCGTCTCACATGTCATCGAATATTCGCATCGAACGCGAAATCCCTGCCAAACAATTACATAACCTCACTTCCTCGCGAATGACACGCGCGTTGGCGTCGAGCGCGGCACTTTCGAGCCGTAGAGATGCGCGGTAACCGTCCGAGTTGCTCTAACACACACGTTTCGAATGTCAGGATCGTGAACGCACGGGCCGATTAACGGAACTGCGCGTGGGTACGTCGTGAAGATATGTCGTTCAAACGGCGGGCCATAATTACCACCGGTGCATCCTGATAGTAGTGACAAACTAAAAGATCGTGGACCGCAGACCGATCTCGAGGAAATGTGCTGCCATCTCTAGCGAGCTTCGTGGCGGCTCTGACCGCTTTCCGATTCTTGTGTTTGTTGTTACGGTTGTTCGAGGTGAAATCATGTTACGAATGTTTTTTTTTACTATTGTTTATCGGTGACAGGAAGAGGGAATTGATTTATTGATTTCAATCCTTGCGATCGAAGGAGGTTTTACGTTGATTTTTTGTAACGTTAAATTTTGATGAATTCAATTTTAAATTTGATTTTCATTTTGACGGCGAAATGTTTATGATTAATAAAAACAGTGACGTTTGCTTTGTTTCGATTTTTTATTTTCCTAACAATCTTTATTTTGAAGGAATGCAATTTTTTTTTTTTTTTCGATTGTTTTTTTATTTGAAAAGCTATTTAAGGTCGAATGAAATTTTTTTATTTATTAAATATTCACTGTTTTGAGAGGTTCGATGAAAACGTTGATTGTAATTTAATCGGGCGACGGATTTTATGTATGTAATCTAATGAATTGAGAATGATTGTAAATTGAGAGCGTGAGAGAAAAACAATTGTCTTATGCACGCGAAATAAATGCATGATTGCGCGCCATCTATGGATGTTTCGAATCTGAATTCTGCAGAATTAAGCGATCAGAGACATCTAGCAGAAAACATTCCAATGAGAAAATGTATCATATGTCGCACGTTGGCGCACACAAGTTTATTTCAATTCCACATGTGTTGAGACGAAAGTAAAATTGTTTCGTGTTATTTCGTGCATTTTCATTAACATTTAATAAAGTTCTCGAAGGAAATTTTTACATAATCGAGAGTTACGAACTTTGCTTAATTCATACTCGCGCATTTGTGTATTATCGAAATATAAACACGAACACTTGAAGTTAATCGAGTGTTTTGATCAATGTAATGCAAAATACGAGATTTTATTCGACAATTTATCAAACAAATCCATAAATATTGAGTAAGTTTATTTCTCAGTTTAACCATTTTCTCAATTGATATAAATGATTAAAAATACATCCGAAAATTTGCAATTTTATATTGTGAAAGTTCCGAAAACTATTTCGAAATACAAGAACGAAAAGTTAATTTTTCAATGTTTGAAGTGTTTTCTGTACCTGATTATTTCAATTGCATTACAATAATTTTCTTTTTCAGATAAACAAACAAACAACCTGGTAAAAATGGCGTCCGGGGGTCAAAAAACAACATGCAAAATGCCTTACGTAAGAGGCACTAAACCATCGTTACAAAACGCCCAATTACTGGTATCTACCGGGATACCTTCACTGGACCACATAATTGGTTTGCGAATTGCTAATTACCGATTCAATTTCACTTTCTTTGCATATTTTAATCTCGTTTTTCATTACAGGCGGAGGATTGCCAATAGGATCTATCTTGCTAATAGGTAAACGCAATCCAATTTCTACTCGTCGAAGGAAATATTGTTTTCCAAACTCCGATAATATTGTAACCTAATTTCTAAAGCCTAATGTATCTCCCACAGAGGAAGACACCTATGGAAACTATGCCGAGACAATGTTAAAGTACTTCATGGCAGAAGGAATAGTGACGTCGCAAGCTTTGATGGTGGCATCTCAAAATACAAAACCCTCGAAACTTCTATCAGAAGTTCCCGCTGTCATCGCAGAATCTTCGGAGACAAAAACAGGCGCCCAAGACAAGAAGCAGATGGAGATTGCGTGGCGTTACCAGAATATGAAAGTGGTCGACTCTTCCCCAACTGGAAGCAAAGTATTCGGTCACTTCTACGACCTTACAAAAAGAATGGACGAAGCCGAAATTAATAAAACCGACGTCACTTTCTGGGACGGCGAAAATGTAAAATGGAACGCCGAGACTTTCAGCAATGGCGCGTACGTTGACCTATTGAAGAACGTTCACGAAACTTTGAAGAAAGGACAGTTTTTGGTGTCGAACGAGCCTCAGGAAAGAAACGTGCTGAGGATAGCTTTGCACTCTTTAGGTTCTCGACTGTGGATTTCGGATAAGGAAGAAAATTCTCACAGCGACCTTCTCAAGTTTCTCTACTTCATCAGGGCTCTTTTAAGAAACGCTTTCGCGGTTGCAATGATAACCTTCCCTGCTCATTACTTCGACAATTCGGTACATTGCAAATTACATTTTCGATTTTGCAGCATCTTCGCATTTTTAATTAAATTTTTGTTTCATTCCAGGATGCTTTTGTGGAACGTATAGAGCATTTGTCGGACTTTGTTATCAAATTGGAGTCGTTTGCGGGTTCGGCGAAAGAGACCAATCCCGTGTTCAAAGATTACCATGGCTTGGTGCATCTGAAAAAATTGCAAGCTTTTAACTCTTTAGCTCAGCATCGACCCCACTCCATGGATTTGGCGTTCAAATTGCGCAGGAAAAAGTTCGTCATTGAGGTACAAAACGCAAAATACGTCATTTTTTACTCTGAAAAATAATTCTTTTGTTATTTTTACAGATACTACATTTACCTCCGGAATTGGGCGACTCGACCCAGAGGGAACAGGACGATTCGCTTAGAGGATCGTCGCAATGTTGCGGTAGCAAAAGTGATAGAAGCAATCTGGATTTTTGACAAAAATAAAACAAGTGGTTCGCAAGCCCGCTTTTCCGAATGATTTTTAGAACGCGTCCCCGTCTCGGGGTATGATTTTAGGGCGCCTCCTAGCGCTTTATGGCTAATAATCATGGAGCACGTGCTCCGCTAACGGGAAGTGCAGAACTTGTTGCGTTGAATTAATTCAGACGGCAGGAGATAGGCTTTGTGGGCACTTACAATAAACACGTAAAAAGAATCCTTTATTTGCATCGCGGTTATTGAGAAACGAGGGCGGCTCAAGAAGGATGTTTTATAAAAACAATTATTATTTCATGGGATTAAAGAACAAAAGCATTCTTCTTCTACTTCAAACTCCGAAGTTCGTCTTTGGCATTGCCAAACTCGAAATTTCGTTTTAGAAAAATCGATTCAATCGGGGAAGCAAAGATGTTGAAAATTTCGTAACGTTGATCGTTGTTTTGGGAAACGTTTTCATTGTACGATGCTTTATCCTGCGAACAAGCATTCTTTCCACAGCCATAATTATCCGGTATTGAACACTCCTCCGCATTTAGCCGATTCACCAACGAGGGGGGGACGGTAGCTGAAACCTGCGGACAGGCATTTCACTCGATCCCCTCTAATTCCACATAGGCGTATCTTTTTCCTTATTCCGTATCTTTCTACTTCCTTCCGTTTCCGTTCAGCGCGTCGCGCATGAGGTAGTACACACTCTGGTGAATACTATACTGTTCAACACTTGACGCGTTCTTCGACAACGAACAGTTTGCGCTGGTACGCGGGAACGTTTGTTTGAAAATGTTCTTGGATCAATCAACGTCCAGAATTCACTAATTCCGGACGAAGGAAATTCCGTGCGACGATGAAATTTCCATTTCATTCAATCTCCACCTCGTGAACGATTTCAAAAAAGTGCAAAAGACCGGAAGAGAAATGGGGGACAAAAAGCTCGTGGTTTCCAAATTTTTCATGTGCTGCTGGAACATCATTTTCATGGTGAGATGCTGAATTTTCCGAAGGGAAAAAAGTGGAACCGCGTTTCAATCGGGGAGAACGCGCGGATGTTTCGCAAGGCTTTGGTACATTTTTCGTTACGCTTTCAGATGTCGGGATTCGCGCTTATGTCACTGGGGGGCCTGTTGCTGACTGACAGCAACCGCATCCTGCTTTCTCGGCTTTTGGGCCCCGTGGATCAACCGGAGCAGCCGCTTTTTTACTACTTGGCCCTTGCCATCGTTGCGATCGGTTTCGCTATCACGGCAACGGGCTTGTTAGGTTGCTGGGCGTTTTGCCTCTTCAACCGTTGCATCACGATTTCGGTAACTTTGTTTTCCCAGAACGTGAAATCAATAAAATGCAAATTCAATCAATTAGTTTGATTGACGTAACTGTAACAGATCCGATTAATTTCACGCTCCAGTGACGTGCAACAAATGTACCTTTATGTTAACATTCCCAATTACTCGTGTGCTTGATGACACGCCTCGACGATGCTCGAATTTATTTTCTCCAAAAGGCGCCTTCTAATGTAATCCCAATAATAATGGTTGAAATTTAATTCTTTAATTGCCTTTTTACATCGCGAAATCATTGTAGAAACTAAATTTTAATTGAATGACTTTTTTACTTTTCGAACAGTACGTGATAACGATCCTACTTTTGCTGCTGGGGGAATGTGCGTTCTGCATCTTGACCGTTTTCTGGCCTCATCTTCTGGGCTGTGAAATAAGGCCGGTGCGCCTGATTCGAGCTTTGCAACGCAGTTACACCGTCCCAGGACACGAACAATTCACAGCCGCAATTGACCTTGCGCAAACCACGGTAAAAACTCCGGATCTCGAAAATCAAACTTTCACGTGTTTTTACGTTTTTAGCAACGATGACTTTTGCAGTTTTCTTGTTGCGGTATCAACGGGAGCAACAATTACGGCACGTCTTGGTGGCGGCTCCAGGAAGTCGGACGAAGGGAGCTCGTCGTGCCTCTCACTTGCTGCTCCCTCGCTAACTTCGAGGAAAATGATTGGTATCTCAATCCAGACCCTCGAAACTTGACGATGTGCCAGGCCTTGAATCCCGCGGTTCATCAGCAAGCTCGAAATACCGTGGCACGTTTATTTGAATTTTAGTTTTTTTGAAACGGCAGGATTTCGTATTGACGTCGTTCTTTTTTTCAGGGTTGTCTGGAAATGATCGAAGAGTGGACGCAGGAACAAGCGCTGATTTTACTCGGTATAGGTTTGATTCTGATGCTCTTAGAGATCAGCGCTTTGGTCAGCACTTTACTCGTTTTCCCGAAAATGAGCACCGCACGAAAGTCTCAAACTTCCAACTTCACTTCCACGCAAACTCTTAATCCGTTTAACGAGACTGATCACGATTTCGGTGAGAATGACCTTTATTTATGAAGGAATAATGTTCTCACCAGGTGAAATTGAACAACTTCTAGATTTAGGCGTAGAAAATAGAATGCACATG
>JABFQM010003033.1:0-12960 GCA_022816865.1 Zelostemma sp. ZL-2020
GAAACTCCTAAAATTAACAGAGCTTTCCGAAATTTTCAGAATCGAAATGAGAAAAGGTACGAGGACTCTGGGGGCGGCGTTTTTCGTCGTCTTCGTCGCGGGGCTCGTCAGCTGTCTTCCCCTGGAATCCACGACGCTCGCTCCGTTGAAACCGGAAGTTGAGCCGACGAAGAAGCCGGATATCGACTCCGAGAATCGCAAGAACGTGGTGGACCAGCGGCAAAATGGAACGGAGAATTACAGGATCGACGTGGACGGCGTGGTTTTCGTTGTGGCTCCGGTCGAGGCTCTGCTTCTCGCCAGCGGAGTCGGGGGAAATATCGAGGACAATTTGTCGCTGATCAATGATGGAGGGATTCCTATGAAGCCGGAACTGTCGATTCTTCCTAAACCGAAACCGGAAAAGCCGAATGGCTTGATGGAGGCACCGAAATCTACCCAAAGGTACAAACGATTTTCTCTGGAAAAAAGAAGGATGTTAATTTACAATTTTAACATTTTTAAATTCGAGGTGAACATTTGAAATACATCGAAGTTTGTTTTTTGACAGGTCGAGTATGAAATTCATGAATTTACTCGCACCGTTATTGAAGCGCCTGCGACAACGGGAAAGTAACGCGATTTGAACAGGAAAATATGTATGATACTCAACGCTGAAGAAATTGCAATATAAAGTATTTTTAAGGTTTTTTATGTGAGTTATTAGACGGACATTAATAAATCTGTTTGGAATGATTATCGACGTGTTTTTATTGATATGACGAGTGAGAATTCAGCCCCTAATTTGAACCTTAAGATACTACTTAAAACTATTTTGTATATCACACCAGATACAATTCTGTACTTTTCTGCTTTATTTGTTCGATAAAGAGTACATGCACCTTTTTTTAATTGTAACCAGTGGAAAAATCAATCAAGCGAGTTAGATTTTCAACCTCACGTTACATTCTGCATCTATATGTACATGATTTATTTCTATGCATTATTAATCGAGCTCTATCTATGGAAAACGAGGAATCATTATAACCATATTTCGGTCCTTGATTATAGAACAATCTCATTCAAAAATAGAGCAAAAATAAATTTGTAACATTAACAATACTCGCAATACAAAAGCAACTATTCGATTCTTTTAACATGAAGGCAACGATGTTCCAAAATAAATAAAACCGCAACTATTGCGTATTATATTTAGGAATTAGATCTAAAGAATCGCGGATTCTCTCGTTGAATCGCATTTTCGTTGTTCGTCTTTACATCTCTAAAATATCTTTTCTCCACAGAGCCTTTGTTGAGCTTGAACATTTCTTCATTAGGAGTCTGAAAAATGAAAACGTGGAATTAATTCTCGATTTTGATAGAACAAGGAAAACAAGAATTTACTTTTCTTTCCTTCGTCAAATGTTGGCGGTGCAGGCTGTTTCTCGGATCCAATGAAATGCTTCGAGACCCATCAGAATCATCGGAGTCTGTCACGATTTTCCAAGCATTTTTCATATTCGTTGAAACGATTTCGAACTTCGTTTCTAAATCATACCTGAAAAATGAAAACAGCGAATGAAAGAAACGTGTCATTTTACTTTAAACAGGAAACGAACGTCGTTTACTTTTGTTCTTTCAATTCTTGAATATATATGTAGTTATCTAGTTGTATTATGTGGAAAGCTTTCAAAAGTTTCGTGGCAAGATTGTCAACGTCGGCGACCTGGTCAACGAGACTGGCGCTGGAACAGTACTTGCTCAAACTCTTCGGCGAGGCGGTTTCGGATTCGCTTCTTGACCCAAAATTTTCTTCTTCGTCGTCCTCGATCTGTAAATTGTCAAGAAATTATTTAGAATATTTAGAAAATGATAAATGATTCACTTTTCGGCAATCAAATGATACCTTGTTCATAAAGAGGAACTTGCGGAAAGAATCGCCAGAAAAAATCATGCTCTGCGGTACATGCGCATCTTCCAAGCTACTTTCTATCCCCAAACTAGAAAGCTCCGTCTCGGAATCCAACAAATCCGAAGATGATAAGCTAAAATCTAAAAAAAGACGAAACGTTGATCAGCGATTTAACAATCGGCCATGAACACGACAAAAAATCCGTTCTCATTAAAATTTTACATCGCACAATTCGCCCAATACAATTACTTCTGGAAATTTAAAAAACACCTGTTCGTCTACGCCGCTGGAATTTTCTCTCGGGGCTTTTTTCTGCGCTTTTTGGGGCGTTTTGTATGGCTTCGATCACCGCGGAAATGACGGATTTGCAATTCGGGTTTAAAGCGGTGTAAATCCTATCATATACTTCGTCATCATAAATGGCGTCCTGGATCAGAAAAAAATGGATTAATATTCAAAATCGTTTGATAAACAAAATGATAACGTTGGCAAATTTCGAATCACCTCCAGATGCTTTTCAGAAATAGTGCACGATGTAACGAGTTGATCAACCAGCGTTTCCAATCGATTTCCGAGACTGGATAACGCGACAGCGGCGCCGGAAATCGTTGCTCCTTGAGCGAGAAGTAATTCTTGACTCCTCTTTTCGATCGCGCTCAGTTTCATTGCCAATGATGACTGTTCTCGTCTGCATAAACCAAAAAAATATGAATTGACTTCAGATCACAAACGAGAAAATTTAAAAAAAAGTTTACTGTCGCTGCTCATTAATTCTAGTCAAACGCGTGCATTCTTTGGTCTTTTGTTCCAGCTCGCTTTCTCGTCGTTTCAGGGATTCGTCTGATTTTTGTATCTAAAAACAATTCAATTTACTCTTCTCTTCAAAACAATCGCTAAACATTGATTACATCTAATTCGGCTTCTCTCAAAGCGTTCGCTAAAGAGGCCTTTTCTTCCATAAGAAAGTCCTGCATTTCGTACGACTCGGTTTCCAATTTCTGCAACTGCACAATCAACGTTCCCTGCGACGCCAAACTTTTTTCCAAATTCTAAAAAAAAACATTATTGCTCAATAAACTCTCATCTCAACTCGTAAACTTGTACAAACAAAATTCACCCTTTGGAGCACGCGACAACGCGACTGTAAATCAGGGACCTCATTCCGCTGGTTCTCGTCGTTTTTCTCGAGGGGCAAAAGGTGCGTCTCAAGTTCCAAAAAACCGTCGCTGCCTTCAGCGGAATGCTCGCTTTTCTGCGACCCGAGCATCATGAGAAGCCGCTGCACATTTCGCTCGAGTTCATTCCTGGCGAACGCGTGGTTCTCTTTTTCCTTGTGCAAGTGCTGTTTCATCTCGTTCAGCTCGGCCTTCAGCCGTTCATTTTCCTCCCCAGCGTCGTCCATGTCTTCTCCGGTCAAGACAGTTTGCACACCCGTTTCGTAGTAAATCCTCGTCTTCTTCACGGGTTTCGTTTTCTGACTCGGGAGTGCAGACCTGGAAAAAACTCGTTCATCAAAATCAAGAATCACAAATTAAAATCACACAAAATGCACCGGCAAATAGATTCCCTCGCGCCAAAAGTCCTCGCTCCCGTTCCTTGGATTCTGCTTTCGGACTGACTCCTGGACTTCAGTCCTGCACTTATTTCTCCGGGGATGACTCTGCTCTTGTTCCTCCTGGGTAAAGTGCCGAACGCGTTGAGCGCTTTCTCGTCTAAACTCATTCTGTCCTCGTGGAAGGGGCCTCGTTTCACTTCGATGTTCTTCTTCCGTTCGTCGGGGAGCGAAGTGGGCTGCGCGGTGACTCTGGTGCTGGAAGGAAGTCTCGTCCGAGACGTCGACGACGATCGGGGTCGTTGCACCGGGTCCTGGTTCTCGGCAGAATCACGATGAACAACTTTCGACGCTTTTGGATTTATGCCCGATTTCTGCGACGTCGCGACGCGACTCGCGGTGCGGCAGGTGACCTGTTTTATCCTAGGAATATTAGGAACAGGTTTCGAACGAGGCGTGGAAGTCGCCGCTGGCGTCACTTTCCCCCGGGTGATTTTCTCCGGTTCCGCGACGCCGCTGAAGTCGGCTGTTTTTCCAAACTTCTTCTTCACCAGGTTCGACGTGACATTGCTGCGCGGGGGTTTTTTCGGGACTGCTCCGGGGCCCTTTTTTCCGACGGCGAGCATCGATTCGTCTGGGAAATTGGCGCCGGTTTCTTGAAACCTTGAAGTTTCCTAAAAAAATTACAAGTTTTTCGATTACGATATTCGATACATTTTCAACATTTTTCGTTCTTATGGAAATGATGCTTTTCAGAAAGTAAACAGTTCAGAGCATAACAAAGTTTGGAATTCGTGTTGGAACACTCGACTTTTGGAATTACGTAAAATCCGTACCGATAAAATGTCGTTGTCTCCATTTTCGACGTTTTTGGTCTTTCCAATGAGGCCTTTTTTCGCAGTTTCCTTGACGGGTTTCTCGACGTGGATTACGGTGATGTCACAGTTGCTCAGTGTGCGGTTCAGATCTTCGTCGAGCTCCTCGTCCCAGAGGAAATCCGGATCTTGGCGATTCTCCATCGCAAAGTTGATGCTTCGGCGATGTTCTAATTACGTGAAATGTATTTTCCAAAATAAATACTGCCGCGCGAAGCGTACAAGGTCGAGGGCATGACTGGCTTTTCCTGAAGCGTCGAAGTCACTAGACCAATTACGCAAGTCGAATTTATCCAGGAACCGACGAATCAGGAAATGTTTTCCTTCACTTAGAAATGCCGAGAAATTGAAGTCATCAAAGAGAATTCGTAATTTGTAGTTGGCAACGTTCGAAAGTAAAATAAAAGGTTACGAAAAATGTGAATTAATTTTTTTTTTAATTTACTCTACTTACCTTCGACGAATTTTTTCGCAGAAATAAAACAGCAAATGAAATGTGCTTTAAAATCAACATTGGATTTCGTAGGGATGGAAATGTGATTAAAACAATTTTCGCTGAAAATACTGCAACTTTTATTGAGTAATTTGACAATTCGACTTCAATATACACTAAACAAAATTGAATAAATGCGACGTTGGTAGTGCACAAGGTCAACTTCATCTTTCTCGTCGATACAATTGGATGGAATCATGTAGTTTCTAAATGATTACTTTCGACAAATAATTAACGTAGAACAGGGAGAAACGTTGTACGAGTCGGGTCCTGATTTAACGTTAAATATCAGAGTGAGTCAAACGTGGAGTTCTCGGGCCTCAAAATCTCGAGAACCGTAAAGCATTTAGAGTTTAAAAATTAATTGTTCGATTACAAACTACGAAATGTCTGTACAACTTCTGGCAAAACATCCATTTTTTCGACCCGCTCCGATACACGCAAAAAACGTAATCAGCAAATCTTATAGGCTGAGATTCAAGCTCACTTTTAATACAAAAAATTAGGAAAACTTCAGATCTTAAACTCTAGATCCGTCGGTTCATTGAACTTCCCCAGAAAGTGCGATCGCACTTTTCGGAAAATTAACAAACGATAAAATTACAACTTAATAATAAATGCCCGTGTTTTTCGCACACGCCATTCGAAAGTCTTTATTTTTAACGCATCATTATCGTTGCAGATATGGAAATTGTCAATTACAAACGGACGTGTCTCAATGGACTCTAAATAATTTGATCAACATTTACAGTTCCTCACTAAACTGCAGTTTACTGACTTCGTTGTGCAATAAAAAATTAGGCGGACTCGATAGTCTTGTGAAAACAACACGACGCTATGGTCTGAGGTAATAAATAGTGATTGAAATGCTTATCGATGATGATCGATGAACTCGACAGAACATTCCACACGCATATGTACATGATTGATTTCATAGTATTGTTTTCCAAATGTTTCCAATCTATGTAGAACAAGGTATTTGTACAGTTTTGAACCTTTCGCGCCTTATTCTATTCTTGATTATATTACAATTCCATTTACGAAGCACATTTTCACATTTTGATTATAACTTGTTTCAAAAATAAAACAAAAAGTCAATTTGCATAATGAAAAATATGCACAAATTCATTTTAAATTCATGAGTGATTCGTAAGGCGAGGATATGTTTTACGTAATTAAAATCTCAATTAAAACGTATGATATTTAGGAACAAGACCTGGAAGATTGTTGATTGGCCGCATTTTCGTCATTTGTCGTTGCATCTCTGGAGCTGAATTTACCTTCGATGACGCCTTCGTCATGCTTGGACGTTTCTTCGCTTAAAGCCTGAAAAATGAGAATGTGACATTACTTTTAAGTTTTCAAAATCAACAGTAAATTATGAACAATAAAGTCACGAAAAAGAACACACTTTTATTTCTTTCATCAAATGTCGGTAATTTAGACTCTTTCTCGACTCCGTCGGAATACTTTCAGGTTCCTCGGATTCATGAGAGCTCGTCACAACCCGCTGAGAATTTTTCACATCAGGCGAGACTTCCAATTTCGTCTCCAAGTCATGTCTAAACAAAAAACACAAAATTAAAGAAACAGAGGTTAAAATAATTACAGTGGTTTCAACTTGAAAAGAAAACAAACGTAATTTACTTTTGCTCTTTCAACTCTTGGATGCACATATCATTGTCGAGTTGAATGATGCGAAGTACTTTCAAAAGTTTAGTGACAAGATTATCAACGTCGATAACCTGATCAACGAGACTAACACTGGAATAGTACTCGCTTAACGGAGCCAAACTTTCTGTCTGACCAATTTCCGATTCGCTAATTGACTCGCAGTTTTCTTCTTCTTCGTCCTCGACCTGGAATTACAAAACAATAAAACATAAAAAAACATTTCTTCGAAGAATAAAAATACATTGAAACTACCGACACAATGGTTCATAAAAATAATACCTTTCGCCTGTGCAAAATGGCTTGCGTTAAATTCGACAGACTGTTGCATTCTTCGCTGCTACGCGAGTTGCGCAGATTAATTTCGTCCACTGATTCCGGTACACTCAAAGCCCTGCGAAGGGAATCGCTAGAGGACACCATATTATGCGAATAAGTGTCCGGCAACTGGACATCTTCCAAGACACTTTCCATCATCAAACACGGTTCCGTCTCGAAATCCAACAGCTCCGAGGAAGATTCCGTGCTCAAATCTTTAAAAAAAGACAACTTTAATCAACATTTTTCAAGACACTGTAATTTTATAATGGACAATCCTAAAGTATATTATTTCCGCGTTGAAAATGAATCCCTTCCAAACATTATGAACAGGAGAATTCATAACAACACACCTTTTTGTATGTGCTGCTCGGAGTCTTTCACCGGCCTTTTCTCTACACTTTTCGTGGCGAATGGATGCGTTGCAGCGTTTCGTATGGCTCCAATTACCACGGAAACAAAAGACCCGCGCTTAGGGCTTGGAGTGCAGTCCTTGAGACTGTGTTTGGAACTCACTGGACTTGATTCGATGCTGCTATTGCTTCTACTGTACGCTTCGTTATGGTAAATGACGTCCTAAATATAAAAGAATAATTAGCATTAATCATTGTTCAAAAAAAAACCATAACGTGAAAACATTTTCAATTACCTCCAAATCCTTTTCGGAAATATTGTACGATATAACGAGTTGATCAACCAGCGCTTCCAATCGATTTCCAAGACTGGATAACGCAACAGCAGCGCCGGAAACCGTTGCTCCTTGAGCAAGAAGCAATTCTCGACTTTTTCTTTCAACCGCGTTCAGTTTCATCGTCAATGACAAGTTTTCTTGCCTGTAAAAACCAAAAACGGCTTGTAAAGATTCATTTTCGGCGAGTTAAATACAAAAGGAAATAATCCTCACCGTCTTTGTTCACTTATTCTAACTAAATGCTTGCATTCCTCAGTCTTTCGTTCAAGTTCGGATACTCGCAGTTTCAGTAATTCCTCTAATTTTTGTATCTAAAAAAACAATTTCGTCATTAGGTTTCAAAATCTAGTTGTCCTATTCCCTTCTACAAAATATTATAAATTACATCTATTTCGGCTTCTTTCAAAGCATCCGCCAAAGTGGTCTTTTCTTCCTGAAGAAAGTCCTGCATTTCGTTCGATTCGACTTCCAACTCCTGGAGCTGCTGTATCAGACTTCCCTGCGACGTATAACTTTTATCCAAATCCTTAAAACAAAACAAAGAACGCGCAATCATTAATCGCCCTTTTCAACAATTCTCACATTTTCTAAAACAAAATATACCCTTTTGAGTACACGACAGAGCGATTGCAAATCAGCGATTTCGGACTGCTGATTCGCGACGACTTTCCCGGAAGACAAAAGGTGCGTCTCGAGCTCTAGGAAACTATCGCCGCCCTCGGTGGCATTCTCGGTTTTCGGGGTGCCAAGCATCACGAGAACCCGTTGCGCATTTCGCTCGAGCTCCTTCCTGGCAAACGCGTGGTCCAATTTTTCCTCTTGCAAGTGTCGTTTCGTCTCGAACAGTTCGGCCTTCAGCTTCTCGTTCTCCAATCTAAACGCCAGCGCTTCTTCCGTGGCACGTTTCAGCTCGCTCTGTAGATTCTGTACTTCGACCCAAGTCGCTTCGGTCTGCGAGCTCTTGCGAGCTTGGTCCGCGTTTTGAGGATTGGGAAGAATCGTCACCACGCCGGCAAATACGTTGTCCAGGTCGACCCCGGTGAGTCCAGTTTGCACGCTAATTTCGTGGTAGATACGCGTCTTCTCAATTAATTTGGGTTTGGGACATGGAGGTAGAGATCTAAAAACAAAGACTTTTCATCAGCATCAAGAATAAACAAAACCACATAAACTTCAATCAAAACTCACCTATAAATAGACTCCCTTGCACCAGGAGTTCTCACCCTCGTCCCAAGAATCCTGCTCAAACTCGGGTCCCTGCTTCCGGATCGACTCCTCGACCTCGATTCGCCGACTTCCCCAGATTTAACAATCACTTTGTTCCTGTTCCTCCTGGGCAACGTAACGAACGCGTCTAGCGTTTTGCTGTCCAGACTCGTGGACATTCTGTCCCCGCGGATGAGGTTCCTTCCATACTCCGTCTTCCCCAGAGGACTCGGCTTCGTCGCGACGTTCTTCTTACGTTCTTCCAAAAGCGTATTGGACTGCGCGGTGACCCTGGTATTGGATGAAACTCTCGTCCTCGACGCGATCGGTGCTCGAGCTCGCTGCGCCGCCAGGTCCTTATTAATCTCGGTAGTCAAAACGGAAGACAAAGACTCAGGACGCGTCCGAGCTTTCGACGCCGCCGAGATCGTGCTCGACCGCAGAGACGTCGAGACGCGACTCTGTGGACTCTCGGCGACCTGCTTTTCCCGAGACTTGGCCCTGTCTCGACTACCAGGAACATTTCTGACAAGTTTCGAGCGCGACGTGACAGGCATGAGATTCCCCGTGGAAGACGTCGCCGCCGGCTTTACCCTCATCGTTTTCGGCGTTTCCACGTCGCCTCCGGTCTTCTTTTTCACCAGGTTCGACGTGGCACTGCCACCGGTGACTTTTTTCGACGTCGCTCGAGTCCCGCGACCAGGAACACTCCCGGCGATCGAAGAACTTTCGCTGCCACCTTCGCTGGTGCCTTCGCCTCCAACGGCAAGCATCAAATCATCCGGGAGAATGGCGCAAGGTTCCTCGTACACGGAGCAACAGCTCACCAGGCTCGAATCGCAGGATCTTTCCTCGGTACCGCCGCAACTCCCGTCATCATCCTAAAAAAACCATACCAAAATCATTACCCATGTCAGAAATAAACGATGCCAGTCGCGCCCTACATTTCCCTGGATGTCGCAATTGGAAAGTAAAGTTCGTACGGAAATACATTCCAAAGACGAAATGTGTCTTTCGCTTCTAACGTTACGAAAACATTTTTTGACATTCGAGAATGATTTCCAAGTCGGGTCGAGTTGCATCGAATGATATGAAAATCGAGCGTTCGCGCTTCGACAACTGGGTCGCGGTTACGTAAAATCGTACCCTTGGCACTTCCACGGCGCAGCCTTCGACGCCGCTGTCGCTTCCGTCCTTGCTGTCCTTGCCCTCGACGGCGAAGTCCTTTTTGTCGTTTTCCTTGGGAAGCTCGGCGCTCTCCGTGACGTGGATCACGGTGACGTTGCAGTCGCTCATCGTCTCGAGCTCTTCGTCCAGCTTTCGCTCCGCGCTCGGCGACGCTGGATCCTCCGGGACCCCCGAATCTTGCCGCGCCACGTTCTGGGGTTGGGAGCTCGCCACCTTGAGCTCATTACTTTCGCCGCGTTGCTCCATCGCGAGACTCGACGGCTGAGTCATTTCGCCGTTCTTCTCATCCTGAAAAAAGATTTTTGGAATCAATCGAGGTGGATTAAAGAAAATTGCGCACTTGTTAAGATTTTGAAAGAACAAAATGAGAAACCTCGAAATTGTTCTTCGATTCGCGATTCCCCATTTCGTGTTCTCATTCTCATTCCCATTAGAATCGACGAATCAGCGATCAATTGGAAAGGAATTCGATTTGCCGGACCCAATATCCGCTGTCCAGTAAATAGGAAATAGATTTTTCGAACAAACCGGAAATTCGCCATTCATCGATCCTCGTTACTAAACTCCGAACCGTCGAAAAACATTATTTTCTCCGTTTCCCCGAATCGCGAAACCCACAAAAAGTACACATTTATCCAACTAAATTGAAACTCCGTGAAAAGAAGCGACTAATTTTGTTGTCGAAAAAACAAACAAACAAACCCGAGTCATTTTACGAGCTTTTTCTTTGCGGGCTCGATTCGTGCCGTGTAATGTAACTCCCGCGTTACGCATGGTGACAAGCGACATGACGATTACGTCACCGGAGTCGCAATAAAAACGACTCGGCGAGGGATTTCCCCCTTGCGAGCTTGATTATTACCCATATCTTTAGCGTCGTGTCAATATTAACGTTTGCGGGGCTTTCGGCTTTTCCTGCTCGACATCTGCCGCTTTTTCGCAGGAATAAATGGAAATTGAAATATTTCATAGCACATTTATTTTTGCCGAAATGTCAAACTCATATTTTTTACAATAATGAAAGTGGGCAATTTCCAGGGATCAATTTATTGATTCTCAACGTTTTGGGCCGAGTGTACCGACAATTAAATAATTAGTATTGAATATGAAGGAAGATTTAGCCGAGGTTTTCTAATTTAATTATTCTAATCAATAAATTTAATAGTTTTAACGCTTAATTGAAGGTAAAAGCATTTATAGAAACAACGAGAAATTTAATCGATTAATTGTACAGCTCAACAAAAATAACGCAAAACCACGAAACTACAAAAACTCATTACGAAGACTGTATAATTTGTTACAATTAACGTACACGAATGTCATTCTAAACTTTTTCCGCGAGAGCACGAGAGAGCAAAGGCCGATTGCCGTCTTCCGCTCGCGAATCATTGTATTTTTCTTCGCGTGGGCGTGCCCGAGCTTTGTCACTCGCATTAATCACGAACGCGATTCACGCAAAAAATGCTCGAAAATGCCGGCAAATGAAAGACCATTTTCCCATCATTCCCATGCAAATGCCAAAACATGTATACCTCAAAAGTGCAACGGAACGTCAAACGCGAGAGAAAGTCACGATTTACCGCGGAATTAACGCCGATATCATTCCATAAATTCGCGTTTATCTTCTCTCTCGAAAAATGAGCAGGATCAAGCTTTTATCGCTCCGATCGAAGCAAAAACGAAGGAACTTTTCAGGGATTGATCTCTCGAAGGGCAGCCGGACTTCCGCCGGAAGAAGATGCTCGTGACCGCGCCACGCGTGACTATCTTGCGCAATCTTCGTCCTCGAGGAGCTTTTCCGCTTGCTGTCGGTTTTGCCAAGTAATCAAGGCCGCAAGGAAGATTCGGGGCGTTATAAAACAGGGTTCTCGCTCGGAGCGAGCCAAATATGGCCACGTAATCGCGAATGAACCTTTTCAAGCCCCGGATTGTGGGATGATGCAACGCGCTGACTAACGCGGCTACTTTTATTCCTTTTTTTCTCAACTCAAAAGTTCATTCTTATTTCTATAAGAACTTTACATGATTTATCACAAGGACGAGAATCTGGCAATTCGAACGAGAGTTTCCGAGATTCAGAGTGAACATTTCTGCTTATACTGGATTTTTCCACACTTTTCAGGCACTTTAATTTGTTTTTTTCGTAAAGCGGTTGATTGAATATTTTGAAAATTTAATTGTAGCCCGCAAAAAGTCCAAAAAAGCGGGGATGTTTATCAGCTCAAGCGCAGAGATCAAACTTTGTCGCGAATCGCGAAAAGTGTAAATTCTCGGCTCATTTTACCGGATCACCAGGCTCGATCGAATTCCTCAAAAGCCGCGGCTGTCAAGAGTAAATTCATTTTCGTTGGCATGGCTCGTGAATCCCGCGGCGAAGGGACGATTTTAACGACTCGGTAAATATATCCGGCGCACATGCACAGCTCGCCGCGACGAGCGAAAGAGAGCGGACGCGAACCGAGCGAGAGCTCCGCTACCAAAGAAAACGGAGCCGTTGGCTTTGTGGGGTGCTACTGCATTCTGCAGAGGCCATTTACCGGGTTCGCCTCTCTCGGATTGGCAACTTTGCCACGCTAACTTGACCGGACAATACGAATTTATCTTGGCCCCTCGCGCGTTGTTGTGTTTTGCCGCTTCGAATCGCGCGCGTTTTCTTCCGACTTCCCGAGCTGCAAAAAAAACATCGCGGGTCGCCCGAGTGACATTCCCGCTCCGAAAAAGACGGAAGCTTCAACTCTCCGCGAGGAATGAATTCCAGCCTTCGAAAAGAGGCGATTTCCGCTCTAATCGAACCGGAGAAATTTTTCTTCCGATGAAAACTCGATTAATTTGGTAATGGTTGTTGATGGGGCGCGAGTCCCGCATTGCATTATTTTTTATCGCCGAGATAAGCCGGGGAAAGCCCGGAGATTCTTCCGATTATAATAAATTACCACACGAGTCAATTTTAACCTGTCTCGAATCGCGTAATTCACGTTTCTCCGCGAGCGCGTGCTGCCGCTTCTTCGAGGCTCGAACTTTCCTGCAATTAATCGTGAGAACGCGATTCAATGGGCCGTACGCGAGCCCGGCACG
>JABFQM010003034.1:0-12960 GCA_022816865.1 Zelostemma sp. ZL-2020
ATATTGACAGTAGTTTGACAGCGCTATCTAAACAAACATGTCAAAAGTGATGGGTGGAACACAACCGGGGTTGGCACACAACCGGGGACAATCCCCTATGTATAATGTTTTGCAATTTATTGTTTCCAATTTTTCAAATAAAAGAATGAATGTTCCACATGAAAGGATAAGTATTTCTAAAATTAATATCAGTGTATAGAAATGTGTTAATTTTTTGATGTTGGGTCGACATGTGAAATGTGTTAATCCGTCATATATATTCATAAACAAATTATGCAGTTTATTTTTTCATAATCTTCAAAGAACAGGGTATTATAATTTTTTGCTACGCTCTTGGTATTTCTATATAAAAAGAACAAGAATATATAAATTTTGGTTACGCTCCTGATATGAAGCATACAGGAAGGAAAGTGATGCGAGGTGAATCGTAGTAGAGAGAAAAGGAAGCTAGGTGTTACAATGAAAAGAGACGCTTGAACGGAAAATCCTGGTGGATAGACAAGGAAGCTTGGTAACAGTAATAATGGAAAGGGTTTCCAGCTCACTATCAAGCAAATATCGCGCAGCGCGCCTAAAGAAGTATAACTTCCAAATCGATTTCCAAAAACGGTCGAGCTATGAATTTTCGCCATTGAAATAGTACTTGGAGCCGTAAACGTAAGACACGCGGAACGCTCGAATTTATAAACGAGCGTCATTATTGCCAAGTAAAAATATTGCCAAGTATCATTACCATGGATTTGTAGCAAAGAGTATTTATAGGGCCTCGAAAAAGACTACCTTGTGCTCCCTTTTAAAACCCGTTCCAGAGATGTGTAAACGGTAAACGCGCGTCACTTTATACCAGGCATTATTTATTCATTCCCCGCATTGATACTTGACGCCCGACAAAACGAAAGGCCAGAGGAAAATCTATAAAATTTATCCAATCGTTCCATTTGAGCCGTTCCCCGACTCGTGTTTCTCATATTTATTGCCGTCTATCCATCAAAGACTCATCCAGTTTTTCTTTTCATTTTCATTAGCTCGATCGCTAGAGCCGAGAAACGTTTTAAACCGGTGCTGCCTTTTCTCCCGCCAATTATCCCCGACGAGTCTTTGCCTCGCTCCCATTAATAATTATTCATCGTGGCGCATGCACGAAAAGAGGAGCCACGACGCAAGGCTATTACGCGTCTATTCGCGCGCGCGCCTCCCGCCGATTTTAATTGCTATGCGAATCCGTTACTTCCCGAATCCGTCTTGCCAATTCATGCCATTATTTCATTAATCCACCCGCAGAGACACGCCGTTATTACTCGCCACGGTTTACATGCGTTTTATCCGCGATACATTTTTTCACCTCCATTTCTACCTGCAATTTGCCGACTTTTCACTGATCGGAAGTACTAGCTCTTTCCCAAAACGTGAATAAACGACCGTTTCCGAATCGTTTACATAGCAAAATAACATAATAATTGTAGTACCTAGGTCTTAAAGATGCGAAATTTTGGAAATTCTCGTTTTTGTGATTCTTTAAAACTTTCTCGAATAAAAAAGTCATCAATTAATCCTTCATTGATTGCAACAAATCATTACAAAAAACAGAAAAATTGAAAAAGTCATTTTTGTGTCGAAATTTGCAAATAATCGATCAAATTTTTGCTAATTCTGTCAATTGCAATACTAAAGCATGGTATGAGCGTAAAGAAGGATTTTTTTTTTTTTAATTGCGTGGCAAGTGCGGGAAGATGTATTTATTCGACGACGAATGTGTCAAGTTTTCCGCACGAGCGAAACGAGTCGGCAAATGTCGCACACCAAGTACTATTAGAGGTACTAAGTATTTTGTGGCCAATATACAAAGAGTGCAATTTTGCATGCGTGACAAGTCGCCTGTTTGCGCGGTTTGGCGCAAACGAGAACTTGTCCATAATATTGAAGTTAGCTGCGATTGCGATGATCGGCCGCCGTTCAGTGAAAAGTAAAAGTAATTCACCTAACCTTTCCGTCATCGTACGGCAAAAAGGGCGACGACCAAGGGCGACTTAATAGACGTTCCACAGCATAAAAAATTGCTGTTTTTCTGCACGAGTCACTAAAAATACCTACATTTCTTGATATTACAAGTATAAAAATTCTGAAATAATTGGAGAAAAAAATACATGAAAGCTACATTGAAGTATGTATATTAGTACTAGATTGTGTAACAAGTCCGAGAAATGTGACAATTTTTATGATTTTATGTATTTTTTGTATATGTTCCCGCGGGTTACGTGGCGAGCCCCTTAAATCGATGGAAAAAAGCCATTCCATACCTTGACCATCTCCAAAATTTCTGCGCACTTGATCCTGACATTCTGAAAGGGGCAATTGACGCTGAGTCGAAGAATCACGGGCAAATGTAAGCTCACGAGGCTCAAGTATTTGTTGGCTTGCGCGAGCCTCGGCCCGTCTAAGGCGTTCCCCAGGTTCAGCATCCTCCCGACGTCCCCGGGACTGACCTCGGTACTCTCCAAAATCCTGTTACTCTTCGTCGACACGTCCTCGTCCTGGGACAGAGGCCTCTTAATCTGAGCGGCGTTCCTCTCTTGCAGATTCCCCGGCTCGTCGGCGAGAAAAGCCTCGAAGGTGTTGAAAACGACGCCGTCCTTGAAATCCTCGTCGAACGACGAAACCTCGAGCTTTCTGCCGGCCAAAAAGCCAAAATCGTCGTCAAACTTTGGGCTCTTGCCGTAAATCTTGGTGTCCGCGTCGAGCTCGTTGTTGTCGCCGATTTTCTGCCTCGCGCCCTTTGCCTTACTCTTGGCCTTGACAAAATGTTTGCTTTTCTCCTCCTGGCCAAAGTCATTGAGTTTCTCGTTAGAAGAGTAGAACCTTTGCCGGCCATCGCTGCCGGAAGCGAAACGCATTCTCAGGCCAAATTGCAGGTCTTCGGAGCTATAGAGCGGCGGCGGCGGCGGTGGCGGCGGCGGCTGCGGCGGCTGCGGCGGCGGCTGCGGCGGCGGCGTCTCCGAGTAACTGTCGCTGGAGTAGCGCTGACAGGCCATGGGGATAACCCTGGAATTTCCGTTACCGAATCTACCGTCGACGCAGTCGAAATCGCTTGCTCGCAAAGAGGAGGAGGTTTCCACGCTCGACTCTCTCGAGTACGAAGTCGTTTCCGTGCTGCTGCTCTGGGAGGGAAAGAAGCTAGCAAGCTCGTACCTGGAAGAAAAAGGGCACGGTATCAAGGCACGGAAAAGGGACGAAAGGGACATTTCCTCGGACAAAACGCACCTTCCGTTTCTGGCTTTGTAAACGTCCGGCAACCGGAGGTGGTGCTGCTCGTCCATTTCTTCCTCTCGTTGATTCGGATTGGCAACCCCGCCCAGCCATCCCTCCACGGTCGTCCTCGCCGCAGCGAGTGCTATATTCCTGGCAGCCTCGTCCCGGGCGCACAAAGGAGCGAGGAATTTGCTAACAAGCTCGACTTCGTCACCTTTCGCCGAGGTGACGTCTCCGGGCGAGCCGCCGCTCTTATCTTTGTACATTCTATTTACGAAACTTTGGCCTCGCTGTCGCTCCTTATGAAATTCAAAGCATGCAGCAACTCGTTCTTATCACTCGCTCTCTCTCTTTCTCTCTTGGAAATCGAAGGAAATTTTTCCCTGGCTTCTTCAAGCTTCCAACCGCGACATGGAGGTGAATTGAATTGCAGCTCGAGACCCTCTCGTCGAGCCCTCTCTCCGCGAGCCGATGGAAAACTGCCTCGTTCGTTGCGTCAACCCGCAACCGTCAACCCAAACTGGAACCTCGCCGTTGCGTCATCGTCATGGCTTTTATTTTTCGGATGCGTCTCCCAGCAGCGATATGTCTGTCAATGAAAACGTGCTCGATTACGTCACGGAATTCGACTTGAAATGGATAAAAGGGCGTTGAAACGTCCTCGAAAGACTTTCGCGAGGCGTTGCATAATCGACGTTTCTTGCATGGAAATTGTCTCGCCGCGGATGCTCGTACAGTTATAACTCCAACTGTTCGCTATGTGCCGCTGACCTAAACTTCTGCATCCCATCTGCCATGCTTTATCGCGGCTAATTTTACCAATCCGAAATTTCAAATCGCGCGCATCGCCAAAATAATAGTACATCGAACTGGAAATCTTTTTCCGGATCGAGTCGTCCCAACCTCTCGATCCCGACAAATCCAACAATTTTCTTATATCTACGAAGTGCAATCGAGATTGCCTTTGAACAGGAACAGGATTTTCTCAAAAAGCGCATCGATCAATTCACAAACTTGGCCATATTTTCTGTAAATAAACTTCAAGATTTTTTCATTCATTCGAATTAAAAATTCAAGAAACTCACATTTTGTGTTTGGATTTTTTTCCAAACAATGCTCGAGTATTTCAGCTAATTCTCCGATGTAGAATTCGTGCTGTTGTTGAATTTACAACGCTAAGAATTTTCCTCAATTTGAAATTGAGTTTCGCCTCTAGATCAACAGTGGTCCAAACACATTCAAACGTGTCAATTTGTATCGTAATTTTGTATGTATAGTATAGTATAGTATATACTATAGGATTGTATGTATCGTAGGCTGTAAACATATACATGTAGTGGTTGGTCAAAATTTTTTCCAAATCAAAAATGACTAAGAATTACCTTAAAAGATTATTCCATGCTATTCTAGTCACGGAATAACTAGAATTGAGGGGCCGGATCGAAGAATCGACGCTACGCTCGAAACGCGTAGAAGTATTGACCAAATCTTGTAAATCGTAAGTTTAAAAAAATATTGAATAAACATTTTTAAAAAACATACAGTCATTTAGAAGCCATTGTAGCGCATGTTTTTTATAAATAAATTATTTTTACATAGTCATTATTTTGTAAGATAGAAAATAAAATACAAAAAATTTTCTAACCTGAAATCGATGTTTTTAAAAATTTTAATCGCGAAATCTCAGCCGAATATTTACCAATTGCTTCGAAACTTCGATATTTGTACTCGTTAGACTTTGCTCTTGCCGATAAAGCCATGAAATATGCTAAAATTATGAATACTTCGATAATATTTAATTGCAAAGACGTGTCGGTAAAAATCCATGTTTTCAAATTTCGCCATCGGGGGATCAGTTGGAGTTTGGAGGAACTTCCATCGGAAGAGTTTTTCGCAATCGTATAAAGAAGTTTTTGACGAAATTTTAAATTGATGCGCTCCGATATACATATCATTTTACGGTTCGACAAATTCGACAATATTTGAATTAAATTTTTGTTCGACGAATCATTTATGAAACCTAATTTATTAAATAATAATATGCGTTTACAAGTATTCTTATCAATTATGAAATAATAAAATAATTATCATTAATAAAATAATTTATCAAGTTTTATTCATGAAGCTTAATAAATTGAGCTTCATAAATGATTCGTCGAACAGAAATTTTATTCAAATATTGTCGAATTTGTCTAACCGTAAAATGATATGTATATCGGAGCGCTGAGCGCGCGGCGCGGTACTTACACCAGGCGCCGAGCGTTTTTTTTTAAATACGATTTCTCGAAAACTTACGCTTGTATTAATTAAAAATTTTGTCAAAAGCTTCTTTATACGATTGCGAAAAACTCTTCCGATGGAAGTTTCTCCAAACTCCAACTGATCCCACGATGGTGAAATTTGAAAACATGGATTTTTACCGGCACGTCTTTGCAATTAAATATTATCGAAGTATTTATCATTTTAGCATGTTTCATGGCTTTATCGACAAGAGCAAAGTCTAACGAGTTCAAATATCGAAGTTTTGAAGCAATTGGTAAATATTCGGCTGAGATTTCGCGATTTAAGTTTTTAAAAACATCGTTTCGGGTTAGAAAATTTTTTGTATTTTATTTTTTATCTTACAAAATAATGATCATGTAAAAATAATTTATCCACAAAAACATGCGCTACAATGGCCTCTAAATGACTGTATTTTTTTTAAATGTTTATTCAATATTTTTTTAAACTTACGATTTACAATATTTGGTCAATACTTCTACGCGTTTCGAGCGTATCGTCGGTTCTTCGATCCGGCCCCTCAATTCGTCCTTTTTTTCTCGTTATCATCTTATAGTACAGTGCAGCCGTAACGACAAACAACACGGCATACTAACGACATTCCACCAGTATACTACATTATTTACGGATTTGCCTCAATTATAGTAGGTACTATAATGAAAATGGAAAAATCTCTGACTAATTAAAAATTTTTTTTTACTTTTGATTCAGGAAAAATTAACATTTGTAAATATAAATTGTAGATATTCACTCTGCAAATTTTGAGCTTGATAAAAATTGAAAGTAAATATCTGAACAATGCAACCCGCGATACAAAAACTGCTAAGATAAAATGGTAATTTTTCGCACTGACGCTCTCGCTAGTGAACTTTCCAAACTAAAATGGTAGTTTTTGCGTGAATCATTTAAATTTTTGTAAACAAATATAATATTGACAAAATTATGTATAAGGATTTTTCTTTTCTCGCAAGCAGTCTTAACATAACACGCGTAATATACATAATATATAATAGTTTCCATATTTATACTAGTATTACAGCTATTGCGTACGGCAGCATATCTCTAGTGTATGTGAATAAGAATGAGATGAATGTGTATGTATGTATGCGTAATTCCCGATGCTATGTGAACAATTATGTTTCGTTACCATTTGTCTGCTTGTAAAATGGATCAGTTGAGAAAATTAATGTAATTCTGGACATGTACGAATCGATTAAGTCTGACAATGACAAGAATAACCATAATGGTAGAAAAATAATTTTTCAAATAGTTTATGTTCTTCTATGAATTTTTAAAAGATTTTGAAAATAATTCCAAATAAATATAATTTTTTTATGAAAATTCTCAGTTGGTAATTGGAAAACTCTATATTATGGCGGTTCAAATTTTATCATTTCTCATTTGTAAAATATCCATCCAGTAAGGTTCTAAAAATGGCATTGGGAAATTTTTAAGAACAGCCCATTGCGTGGTAACATTTTGATTTATGATTACACATTATAGCATTTATAACTTGAGCTTATGTTTGCATTTAAATTGTAAATATTTAATCGATTAATAGTACATTTGCAGTGATGAACAGACTGGCATCACTTTACAATTTAAAATGATAATTTTTCAGAGGAAGTTTAGTGAAAAGTGTCAGTATATTTCTCTCCGCACAAGGCGGAGAAAAACGACCTCGTCCGTGACGATATACGCGGACGCGTGTTTCCGATCGTATGACGAAGGTGAACAATATACCCGCGATTATCGCGGGATCGCACCTCGAAATAAGAATTTTCTTCTTTTTTCGCGTTAAAGAGCGAACCACTAAGTCTTCTTCATCGCCAAAGGTGTAAATACTGCTGATTTGGAATCAAAGCAAGTCTAGCGAAGAGAGAAAGCCCACGTGAACTTATCGATCGCGCTGACAAGAGTAAATCTGACGATTTCAGCTAAATCACGACTTATTACATAAAGCTTTCGTCAGGTCTTACGATTGTAGATTCGTGTGTAGATTCGTTACTCCACGTCGCGTACGTAATAATCATGATGGACTTGTTTCCGGGATTCCGAGAAATCATGCTCTTTTTGTGAAAATTCCTTTAAACGCATAATAATGCCCTTTTAGAAAATCGAAAAAAATCAGAAAACTATGGAATGAAACTTGTACTATTTTCGGCCAAAGCGACCTACGATTTTCTCTTTCCAAGACACGGTAGTTATTTCTTTGTGCAACTTCTTCATAGTAGTACTTAAATATTATATCCTTGTTCGCGAGGGCACTGGTGCGTTAGAGAACAAAACCATTCGGCATTTCAGCGAAATACTGCAGTGACGTGTGATTTGGGAGATCTCCAAGTGACAAGGACGAAATTACGTGATTGGCACTTCGGTCATCGAGCTCGTTGACGAGACTCGAATTGAATCAGCTCGTGGTCGAAACCGTTACACTTAATTTTATTATTATTATTATCGGCGCATCAAACGAAATTCGTCTATTTTTTCGACAAAAAAAAGACCTTTTTCGTACGTCTAGAGATTTCTTGCGACGTTACGTATATTTATTTCAAGATAATCTTCGATGCGTTAAGGTTTCCTTTAAGCCTACAAAATAGCATTATTCGATTACTTGAAATTTATTATAGACGAAAAAGCTTCCAACAAAGTCTGAGAAAGTTCGGATGAAAAAGAATGCGAACTTTGTTTGGCTTTTGTAAAAAAGAGATCGAAATTAATGGGGAATCTGCGTAATGATTGAGATGCAAACGAAGAAAAGAAAAGAACTACGTTTCCGGGTTTTCCAGACTTTGTTACATAATGACAATAATTTTCCAACATTTAATATGTTCGACCATTTCTGGGAAGATTTTTCTATGCAAAACTAAATGTAATGACTCGCGAACTTGGAAAATTCATTTACATTAAAACTATATTAATTTTGACAAAACATGCCATCATATAACGTGTCACAATTTTCAATAAATAAAATGTGTAATAAGCGTTTAAAAGGAAATATAATTGTAGAAAAGAAAGATTTTTTTCGTATTTTTTCGTATTTTTTGTAATTATCTTGAAAATTTCGTAACCTTCCGAGGAAAAGTTATATTTTGTGGTAATTTTTCTTTTTTCCATTTTCTTCTGTATAAAGACTTGGTAAATGTTACTTAAATGCTGGTACATTATTTATTCCTGGATTAAAGAGATCCCCGTTTTAAAGAAACTTTTAATTGCTTTTCCAAGTTTCACTGCTGAAAAAGTATGTAAATAGCTGAAAAATTTAGCATTTTTTGTAAAACAATGTGAAACGAACAATAGTGCTGAAAGCATGAATTGGAATTAAAACCTGAAAACACTCGTATTGAAAACATCAGTGTGTAATCTCAGCATAACTGAGATCGCAACTCTCTTATTAGTTCCAGAGAAGGGAGAATGAAAAAATTAATCAACTAATTAATAAAAAATGTAAATTGGGTCATAAAAAATCCTCAGTGTCCATCAAACTGGAAAAGCTTTCGAGTTTGAAAAAACAAGTTCTTTCTAAAACCGGTCCCGGTCCCGGTCCCGGCGTTTTATTCTCCTTCGATTACGGTTTTAATTTCTTGTCATTTTTCGGAGCCGTATGTGTAACGGTTTTTCGGATGGACTTTTCCAGATTTGCCAAGTTTCCAGGTCGAGTAGCAAGGCAGAGAGGACAACGCACCGAATCATGAAACGTACTTCGCGTTAAGTACATACCACTTGGATAGTTACGAACACCAGCAGCGTATAATCGTCATTAAAGCGTAGGCGAACGGAGTTACGTAACTTCGCGGGCTACTATTATTGCTTAATTGAAAGGGATTGAGCTCCGGTTACGCTTTTACGTAGTCCAAGTTATTTGGACTGCAAATGACCTTATTAGAATGACAATTATGAACGCCCGGTCACAAACAAAATAATTAACACTCATCATTATTCCATTCTTTGATCTTTAATCGCAACGAATGAATTACCATATTTCAATCACGTAACGTACACACGCCAGGCAATTAATTTAATTAGCCTCTCTTTTTTGCAATTTCATTGACGTTTTCGCGAGCAACGAACGAAGGACGTGAATCTCTTGCTGCTGCTCCGGAGATTCGTCTTTAATACCAATCGAATGATACGAAAGGAGAGACACGCGGGAGAAGAAAAATTGCTGCCCCGTTCGAATTTAAATATGTATAACCCCCAAGAGCCCAAAAGAAGACCGAAGCGTCTATGAGCGCATGTATTTATGAATAATACATGCACCCAGACGTTCCACGGTGTCCCCATAATATAGCGCGCGTGCGTTATCGTGCATTCCGCATACGTATATTGTCCCCAGAGCCCCGGCCAGAGTATACATCGATAGTGTATCATCTTTCAATCCGATACACGCCAAGCAGCGATACACGACCAAAATATGAGAGATGATATTCGAGAGTTGCTTCCAAAGCATCACCTCAAGTCAAACACGACGCTCAAAATGCAGAGTCGAGTTTTTCAATGCCGAGCAATGGAAAAAAAACGGGGGCTTTTCGTGAGTAACGCGTGTCTCTCGCCATTTAATATTTCTTTTACCATCGGAGCTTTGCGTCTTTTCGCAGAAGCGGAATGAACGAACGGCCGTGGAGAAAGAGCGTGAGAAGGTGGAACGCGTCGGTGAATAACGTGATATTGATGCCCTTTCTGCTGATGATTTATATACTTATTTACGAGTTCCACACGCCACGGATTTTGTATAATCAAGTTTCTATCGCGGAAAGATTAACTAGTTTTAACACTTTTCGACAATCATTGGGTCATTTCGCTAATGAATGCAAAATTAACATCATTGGGGTAATCGCGAACGTTACAAAACAAAGTTGCAGGATGTAATGTTTTTCGAATAAACTATTCGGCAAGTTGTGAATAAAGTTGATAAAGAAATAAAACGAAATGAATGACTTCCTTTCGCGATTTAAAATTTAAGTACAGTTCTCCACACTTTTAAGGCATCTTAAAAGCGCTTAACAAAAACGCGAATATGAAATAAAGCCCCGCAGTTTTTGCATTTTCAGCTCATACATCTCAAAAGCAAAAGTTGCGATAAGGTGAAAACAAATACTTGAAGTATATTAACTATAATTGCACGAGAAACATTGTAAATGTGTGAAATGCGTCCAAAGTGATCCCAATTTAACGGTACAGGAAATGTTAAAAATTGCATACTCAAGGCAACCTTGGAACTGGCCCCGCGTTTTCAACCTTTCACGACTATTTTCTAGCTCGCTCAACACATCTCCTCGCGTTTTCATCTACAATTTCATGTTCTTGTTTTCCTTCGAAACCTCCGAGTCATCTCCAAATCTATAATCAAATTGACTCTGTCGATGATGCACCAACGTCGAAACGTTTCTGCTCATCTCCAAAAAAAATGGAAACATTTATCGCCCATTTTCTTTATCAAAAGTACGATTTGAATGTAAAACGAAGTAAGGATGTTTCGGCAAATGAAATTCGTGAAATTTGTGAAATGTGTTTCCACGTGCAACTTGAGGAATTGCCGTAGTCGTTTTTCACGGGTAAAGTTTGCAAATTGACGACGCAGCCGGAAATGCATGCTCGCTCGATTGTACGAAAGCCGAAATTATTGCCGGAAACGGATCGTTGGCCATTAAATTAATCCACCTCGCTTCTATATTACCTTGCTTGCTTTGACGTTTGTCATTTCAATTGCGCGATTCCCGAGTCGAAGTGATTGCTTCATAATAATAAATAGTCGTTGTTGCTCGAACAAGAACTGGCACGATAAAGCAACGTTTTTTCTTCTCGGAGCGTTAACAAGTTTGTCATTTTTGCCCGTTATTACGATGAGAAATGAAAATAAATTGGAGCCTAATAACTCTTAAGGAGCCCGTGATTACAGAGCACGCGGTTAACTTGACAAGAATTTCGTATAATGAACGCATATGTAGGACTCATTATCAGATTCTCGTCGCGAGAAACTTTGTCATTTTCCATGCCCCAAATTCCTCCGACGCGTGATAAGGTAAATGTCCCAGTAATGGACCGGGCCGTGAAAGAAATACAAAGAACGTGATTATTATTAACTTTTTCTACAAAATACAAAGCTGTCGTTTTAAACAACACTGGTAGTTAAACATAATTTGCAATTTTAATCGTAATCACGTTTTTCCCAGCCATGTCCATTACTGGGACATTCGTGCTTCCGACTACTTAATTGCACGTAATGAAAAAAATAATTACAACTGTACAAAAACAAAAAATGCAACTTGTTCTTAAGAGAATTCTACATTGTTTACGAAAAGAACAGAATCTCAAAAGTGATTTTTCAATTGGAAATCAGCGTTTGAATTTCAAACTTTGCTTAGGTGGTCCATTACTGGGACATTTACCTTAATTCGTGCAATTTTTGGCAAAAAAAGAATTCGATTCTCTTCAAGAGAGTTGTTTGTGCCTTAAGTGTTATCATATGCGACCTGAATAATTGATAATGCAGCATTCACTTACAAATGAAACGTCTATAGTGGAACAATGCACAATTTTTTGTCCTTTCGTGTCAATTTCAAAGTTCATTCCGAAAAATAGCGAAAAAGCTTTGAAACAGCTGCTGCAGCGCACCGAGTCGAGTCGCGCACAGCGCACCGGGAAAAAAGAGAGAAGCGAGAGCGTTATTTGATCCTCCGATGTCCGAAGTCGTCTCAAAGAGATCTCCTCGGAGAAGACGTAATGCGCTCTCTACTCGGCTGTTCACTCGTCCTCTCGAGATTATAGCCTGGCTCCTGTCACGTTTACAGCGATATTCGTTTCTGGGTGAATGCGATATCCTTGCACGCCACCGCGTGCGAAGAGCATACGTCGCAAATTAAAGTTGCACTCGCATGAATTTTAATGATAGAAGCGCTAAACAATGGCTTTTCCAAGAGCCGCCGCGATTTCCTGCTTTCGATTCATCGCGTTACCCAATCGTCCTTTGATCAATCTTGGCCTGGCCATCAAGAAAAACGCAGATGATGGATGGATGGATCAACACTAAGTAAATTGACACTGCAGCAACGGGAGTGAAATTGCGAAATATCAACAAAATAACTCAATATTCGTGTATTTTTGCTTATTTCGATGTAAATACAAAAAGAAGAGAAAATGTGTCGATCCATCCTGGACTAAAGATATCAATTAGTATCATACGTTGCTCCACTCGCAGCAATCTTTTAATCGCATCGAGATGCATGTTTAAAGTGGCATTCTAAAGTCGTAACTTATTACCAAACTTCCGGTATAAGGTATCTCAAGTGGAAAACGCGTTGGATTTTTTCGAAGCTTTCGAAAAATTGTACGCCGATCGATTCTCATCAGTCAGGCCATTCTTCTCGTTGGATCAATCTCACCACCTGTACGATTGCAACAGACACGCTACGCGCGCTGCTCCTCGAACCTGTA